>CAUYLG010044200.1:0-79211 GCA_963573385.1 Cacajao melanocephalus | reverse complement strand
AAAAAGTAACAAATTGGCTGGGCATGCTGGCTCATGCTTATAATCCCAGCGGTTTGGGAGGCCAGATCACCTGAGGTCAAGAGTTTGAGACCAGTCTGCCCAACATGGTGAAACCCCGTCTCTACTAAAAATGCAAAAATTAGCCAGTGTGGGGGCAGGAGCCTGTAATCCCAGCTACTCAAGAAGCTGAGGCAGGAGAATCGCTTGGACCCAGAAGGCAGAGGTGAGGTGCAGTGAGCCGAGATCGCGCCACTCTACTCCAGCCTGGGCAACACAGTGAGACTCTGTCTCAAAAAAAAAAAAAAAGTAACAAATTGCCTGTAAGAAAACCAAAGAACATCTGGCTTCAGACTTCTACTCTATAGCACCAAATGCCAGGAAACAATAGGGAATTGTGAGGGGGAAAAGTTGTGACTTTAGAATTTTATACATATTTCATATGTTAAGATATAGAATTTTTAGTTATGATAACCATCCAGGAAATATATGAGCTGTGTAATTACAAAGATGATAAGTTGTACAGCAACCTACAAGGCTTGATTTAAATAAAACAATGTTTGCTTAGTATCATAGTTTCATTGGACTATTAAATATCAGGGCATTATCCACTAGAGGAAGGGTATGTATGCTTTAAATAGTTAATATAGCTAGATACTACATATATAAAAGCACCCACAGTTCTCATATGAATGGGCTAAATTAATACAAGAAAGTGTAATCATTGCCATACCACAGCATCATGCTGCTTCATTTTTATTACTGAAATGATGCATGATCATTATGGTATAAATAGAAAATTCAGGTATGTCTTTTACAAATAAAATATAAATTGCTCTCGATTTTCCCCACCACCATTTAAAACACTCTATCCTGAAAGAGTCCTTTGCTTCCAAGTGAGAAAAGCCAAGGCGTCCCCACCATTGGGGGTCTGATAGCCCAGACTAGAGCTTGTTGATTGAAGCCCACGTGCTTCTCCGTGCTCCTCAAACGCAGAACTAAAAACAGGTACAAAATCAGAAACTCACAGAATATACTGTGTGTTTCAAAAAGCAATCAGGAAAACAACAAAACTTGTTTTAGAATACAAATGCAAGAAAAGTTCAATTTCAACAGCAGAAAGATGGCGTAGGGCAGTGAGGTGCTTTCCTTAGCTGTACTTGAAGTTTTATGGAACACTGTTTAAATTCAGATATTAAGGGAATGACGCAGTTTTAAAAATCCGAATTACTTCTGGAGTCTACGATGTCAGTGTTAGAACTAAAGCTGGGTTGTTTTGTTTTGTTTTTTCATTTCCTTGCAGTGGAAGGCCTTGAAAACACACAGGAGTGTAGAGTATCATCGGCTCCGATGCTCAGTTCCTTCCTGGTAATAATAGAACAGTTTTATCTGTGCCCCAAGTTGTTTTGCCAACTTAAACTCTAAATTTTCAACGACACCGGTGCGTTTGCTTTAAATTTAGCTATAGAATAGGCAATGGATTGCTTTGCGTTTTCTTAGTTTTTCATTCTGAAACAGAGCAAAACCTTTTCCCAAAGAGATGGAGAGAATTTCTTCTGGGTAGATTCCAAGTATAACCTGTCCCAGGGTCCTCTTGCTTAGATGTAACTGACAAAAGTCTGTTCAATTTAACTATTTAGATAAGAAGCTCAATGCTATTATTTAAAATTTCAATATTTTCTATGCGGCTGTATTTTCCAAATAATAGCAACAAAACTGTCCTAATGTTTTCGCTGCTCTGGAATTTTGTTTTAACATAGAGGAGGATACCCGTGATTGCTTAACACTGGAAACATCATTGTGAACGAAGTAGGAATGGTCAGTAACGTGAACGATGTTATTGTACCATCTCTAACTTTTTCTTTCTCCCCCGAGATGGCCACACCTGTGCATACATCCCTGTGGATGCGGGGGCACATGAGTGGGAAAGCAGGTGTCACTCCTATTTTCTGTCCTAGAGTGTCAGCGTTGGAAGGGATTCTCTTATTCATCCAGTCCAGCCCTCTAGTTGATAGTCCAGTAGTCTGTTAACAATTTGTAAGGGTCTGGGTTATTTTTTAAAAGTTGTTATCGTCATTGTTGTTTGAGTTCACTTATGTATATGCAGCTTGACTGTTCAACCCAGATTTTTGAACAATAAAAAAATTTAATATATACTTTGCCTATTTTCTTAACTTAGTTATTTTAACTTAATCAGCAGCGTGTCTGATGTCTGAAGAGTTTTTTTAGTGTCGCATTCCTGGAGGTAATGTTTGTCTTTGTAGTTTGCGATGTGAGAACGTTAGGAGAATTCCACCGCCATATTCTGTGCCTCTGAGCCAATCGTCTGGGTGGAGTAGTTGTTCCAGCAGAGTTCCCTCTTGTTTTCTGACTTAGATTTGCCTCACTGGGGAGGCTTGAGGTCTCATTTGGGATGATATCCCGGTGACTGAATATTGATCATTGTGTACATGCGTTTTTCTGCTTTTAAATGATTATTTATGGCTTTTGGAGACAACATTTAATTCTCAAACTTTTAATGTAGAAATTTGCTCTTCTGTATATAGAGCAGTTAAAAGTAATTTCTGAGAAACAAGTTTCTGAAAAATAGTTCTTTTTTTTTTTTTTTTGAGATGGAGTTTCGCTCTTGTCCAGGCTGGAGGGAGTGCAATGGCACAATCTCAGCTCACCGCAACCTCCACCTCCAGGGTTCAAGCAATTCTCCTGCCTTAGCTCCCAAGTAGCTGGGACTACAGGTACCTGCCACCACGTCCAGCTAATTTTCATATTTTTAGTAGAGATGGGGTTTCACCATGTTGGCCAGGCTGGTCTCGAACTCTTGACTTCAAGTGATCTGCCCACCTCGGCCTCCCAAAGTAAGAAATCCACTTTTTAAAACTCTTGTACTCAGTGTCTTTAAAGAGAGTTGCTTTTTTTGAGGTATATTCTAAATAACTTAAGCATTTCCTTCAAAATAATCCAGAGGGGTAAGAGTACAGGGAGACACAGATGGAGTAAAAATTGCCCTTGAGCAGATACTTGTTAAATTACCTGTGATGAGTATGTGAGGGTTCATTACCCTCGTCCCTGTTCTTTCCTATATGTTTAAAATTTTCCATTAAGGAAAATGTTAAAAAACAACAAAAAACAAAGTTCCTGCACTAGAGATTCCACAAGCCTCCTCTTTGGTCTCGGAGAACCACCTAATCTTCTAGCTGAAAGGAGAGACCTGAGAAGATAATGCTGACAAGAGCAGATCACAGGTAGATTTTCCAGGTGAGCGCGCTGGGTGGTGGCCGTGATGATAAGAGCCAGTGGAGTTGACGCCGTTGCTTTGAAGTTGGCCTCGTTTGTACCTGCCATATGACAGAGCCTGGGAACACATTTTGTGCTCTCCCTTTAATGCAGACCATAAGCAGATTTGTGGAAATATTGGGGTTGATCCCAGCAGCCCTAAGAGAACTGTAGTTATGACGTCTAGACTGAGATGGGACACTGTGAAGATGGCAAACTGAGCCAGGAGGTCCAAGGGCCTGGAATGCCACATGGCCTTCTCCTCTGCCTCAGGGACAAACCCTCCTGGGGAGCACTAGTGGGGCATGGGGTTAGATCCCTCAGGGACCCTGGGTCCCTGGGGTCCTCACCCTCATTACTGTGTCACAACATTGCCTCCCTGGGCCTGAAGGGATCTCATGCCAGTACATCCTGGCTTATTAGACGGTGCGTGTCCCCATGTCCCCATCTTCCCATCCTTCCCCAGTACGTTTCCTTTTCCTTCCCTTCCTTTCAGTTTCCCTGTTTTATTCCTTCCTCTGCCGAGGAGAGTTTCCATCACCATCTTTTCTGGTTAGACACCAGGGACAAATATGAGAGACATTAAACAAGATGTATTTCAGCAATAAACAACATTCTTGTATTTCTCAGGGGATCCCAAAGAAATAAGGATGAGAAATAAAAATTCCTGCTGGGGTATTTACAGTATACTCAGCTGCTGAAATGTTCAAAATGCAATCAAGGAAGTAATTTAGCACGTTTCTAATATACTTAACGATGGCAATCATGTTGAAGAGTTTGGCCAGATTCAAAGAATACAGTGAGTCTTTTAGGACATTACTAAAGAATCTAAAGCCCAGTGATAAGAAATACATTTTTGTTACTATTTAATAAGTATTTGTGCTTTGTAGTTGTATGTCCTTGAATAATGGCCCAGAATTGAAAGGATGTGATTTGACCTCCCCTCTAGGCAGGGAAAACTATGCTTCAGATGTTTCCTTTTGTTCTGTATTCTCAGTACATGTGTAGACTACTAGGTACAGGTCAGTACCGTGGATTCCTTTTTTTTTTTTTTTTTTTTTTTAAAGATGGAGTTTCATTCTTATTGCCCAGGCTGGAGTGCAATGGCGCCATCTCAGCTCACTGCAGCTTCTGCCTCCCGGGTTCAAGTCATTTTCCTGCCTCAGCCTCCCAAGTAGCTGCGATTACAGGCAACCACCACCACGCCCAGCTAATTTTTTGTGTTTTTAGTAGACACAGGGTTTCGCCACGTTGTCCAGGCTGGTCTCCAACTCCTGACCTCAGGTGATCTGCCTGCCTCAGCTTCCCAAAGTGCTGGGATTACAGGCTTGAGCCACCACGCCCAGCCAGGATTCCTCTTGCTTTCTCACTACTTCTCAGTATATACTATCCAGCCAGGGTACTGTCGCCCAAGTGTCAGTCGTTTATGTAGTACCTTCACAATGTTTGTGATAACTGAGTCCACTCGTCCTATTATTTATTTGGTATTTTCTTTAAATTGATTCATTTTTACTTGAATTTATATTAAAGCAAAGAATAAGAATATTAATACATACAAAGCACTTAAAACAACGCCTGGTACAGAGTAACTGTCTAGAAAAAACAGTAACTAGGCTGGGTGTGGTGATTCATGCCTGCAGTCCCAACACTGGGAGGTTGAGGTAGGAGGATCACTTGAGGGCAGGAATTTAAGACCAAGCTCAGCTGGTCATTGTGAGACCCTATCTCCACAGAAAATTTAAAATGAGCCAGGTCTGGTGTCATGCGTGTGTAGTCCCAGCTACTCAGGAGGCTGAGGTGAGAGGATCACTTTAGCTGGGGAGGTTGAGGCTGCAGTGAACTGAGATTGTACCAGTTCACTCCAGCCTGGGTGACAGAGTGAGACCCTGCCTCAAAAAAAAAAAAAAAAAAGAAAGAAAGAAAGAAAAAATAGTAACTATTAGCTATGGTTATTATTTCTATTACTATATAAATGCTATATTACTTGCAAGAAATAGAAATACATAACTATTCAAAGTGTTTGCCCATACGTACCCCAAGAGTTACTTCTCAGCATCACCAGTGGCACAATAACCACACTTTGGGAAATAGCTCCCCTGCCCCCTGAAATGATCTTCTTAGTTTCCATGTGAGCTTAAGTATCACTGTCTCCAGGTTTTTCTGCAGCGTCTCTGTATACTCTCTGGCTCCTCATCCTTTGACGATTTCATTTATATGGATTCAATTTTATATGCTTTCCCAGGACAGTTTCATCCACTTCCATGGCCTTAGCATAAGTAGACCTAGATTTCTTTTTTTTTTTTTCCTTCAACTTGTAAGTTCAGGGGTACATGTGCAGGATGTGCAGGTTTGTTACATAGGTAGATGTGTGCCATGGTGGTTTGCTGCACAGATCATCCCATCACCTGGATAGTAAGCCCAGCATCCATTAGCTGTTCTTCCTGATGCTCTCTCTCCCTCCACCCCACCACTGACAGGCCCCAGAGTGTGTTGTTCCCCACCATGTGTCCATGTGTTGTCATCATTCAGCTCCCACTTACAAGTGAGAACATACCATGTTTGGTTTTCTGTTCCTGTGTTAGTTTGCTGAGGATAATGGCTTCCAGCTCCATCCATGTCCCTGCAAAAGACATGATCTTGTTCCTTTTTATGGCTATACAGTATTCCATGGTGTATAGGTACCACATTTTCTTTATCCAGTCTATCATTGATGGGCTTTTAGGATTATTCCATGTCTTGGCTATTGTGAATAGTGCTGAAGTGGACATACACGTGCATGTATCTTTATAACAGAATGATTTATATTCCTTTGGGTATATAACCAGTAATGGGATTGCTGGGCCAAATGGTATTTCTGCTTCTAGGTCTTTGAGGAATCACCACACTGGCTTCCACAATGGTTGAACTAATTTACACTCCCACCAACAGTGTAAAAGTATTCCTTTTTCGGCCGGGTGCAGTGGCTCACGCCTGTAATCCTAGCACTTTGGGAGGCCGAGGTGGGTGGATCACCTGAGGTCAGGAGTTCAAGACCAGCCTGGCCATCATGGTGAAACCCCATCTTTAAAAAAAAAAAAAAAAAAGTATTCCTTTTTCTCTGGAACCTCGCTAGCCTCTGTTGTTTGACTTTTAATAATAGTCATCCTGACTGGCTGAGATGGTATCTCATTGTAGTTTTGATTTGCATTTCTCTAATGATAGTGATGTTGAGCTTTTTTTCATATGTTGATTGGCTGCATGTATGTCTTCTTTTAATAAGTGTCTGTTCATGTCCTTTGCCTACTTTTTAATGGGGTTGATTTTTTTCTTGTAAATTTGTTTAAGTTCCTTGTAGATTCTGGATATTAGACTTTTGTCAGATGGACAGATTGCAAAAATTTTCTCCCATTCTGTAGGTTATTCATTCCGATGATACTTTATAGATAAGGTAGCTTTACATCTGTGAGAACTGACCTATGGAGTGGCTAAATTAGGAAAAGAAGTCATTTTTCTAATAAAGGCCAGGACCTCCCAGCATAGAGGTCTGTGTCTCAGCCAATGGCTGCCCAGAGCCTGTATTTTCAATGGTCAATGTTTCCCTCAGAGAACTTGAATTAATAGGTTCAGCAATGAAGACCAAGGGGCTGGCACAACCCGTATTTTCTTAACAGAACTATGCTGCCAGCTTCACTATATTTGCTACAATATTGCAAGCTTCCAAATCTTCCAAGAGACTCAGTAATGTCCGTGGCATTGAGATTTCCAAAACACTGCATTGGAGAAGCATCTACCAAGGTAGCAGCTAACCTCCTTTAGATCAAAAGATTTTAATCCCAGACCCATGGCTGGCTTCAAGGAGTCCAAGGACCCCTACAATTACAGGCATAGTTTTTGTCTATGTGCATGTGGGGAGAGGGTCTACTCTCCGACAGTGGACCAGGATGCCAGTTTTCCCTTTGGACACCTGACTGATTTCATTTATTCATTAAAATATTTGAACACGAGATTGGGCGAAGTGGCTCATGCCTGTAATCTCAGCACTTTGGGAGGCCAAAGCGGGCAGATCACCTGAGGTCAAGAGTTCTAGACCAGCCTGACCAACATGGAGAAACCCCGTCTCTACTAAAAATACAAAAAAAATTAGCTGGGCGTGGTGGCACATGCCTGTAATCCCAGCTACTCAGGAGGCTGAGGCAGGAGAATCACTTGAACCCGGGAGGCGGAGGTTGCAGTCAGCCGAGATTGCGCCATTGTACTCCAGCCTGGGCAACAAAAGCAAAACTCTGTCTCAAAGAAAAAAAAAATTTGAACACTTGCTATGATGTGCCAGGCACTGTTCTAAGCAATAGAGAAATGTATCAGAAAACACAAAAATGTCGGCACGCATGGCACTTTTATTCTAGATGGAGAAGGAAGATAAAATAAATTACATTATGTGTTAAAGGGTCTAAGTGCCACAGAGAAAAATTAAGCAAGGGTGTACTGTGAAAAGGAGATGAAATTTTAACTAGAATGGTCAAAGAAGGCATCACTGAAAAGATACATTTTTTTTTTTGAGACTGAGTCTTGCTCTGTCGCCCAGGCTGGAGTGCAATGGCGCCATCTCGGCTCAATGCAATCTCTGCCTCCTGGGTTTAAGCAGTTCTCCTGCCTGAGCCTCCCGAGTAGCTGGGACTACAGGCACATGCCACCAAGTCAGCTAATTTTTTGTATTTTTAGTAGAGACAGGGTTTCACTGTGTTAACCAGGATGGTCTCGATCTCCTGACCTCGTGATCTGCCCACCTCGGCTTCCCAAAGTGCTGGGATTATAGGCGTGAGCCACCACGCCCGGCCACTTTTTCCTTCTTAAAAGGCTTTTGGAAGTGGAGACATAGAAGAAAACTGGAGGAAACAAAGGTAGATGGGGAGGGAGGTGGTCAGAGAGAAATATGGGGAAGGACGCAACAACTAAATGCAAGAGGCAAAGACAGACGGGGCTGGAGTTGAAAGGCAGATGTAAACAGAACACACCTGTCTCTGAATTTGCAGACATGAAGAGTAATATTCTTTTAGTACCTCACACGTTCCCCTTTCCCAAGAGCTGATGAGGGCCGGATGGGTTCATCTTTGTACCTGCCTATGCCCAAAAACGTTCAATATCTCCCAGCTGTGTACCGAGCTAAAGAGATCTGGCGCAACCTGGGATTCCAGATGCTCTGGAATGAATCTAGCCTCTGGTTAGCCTTGTTTCCACTTATCTGCCTATACAAGTCTCTCTGTGCTCCAGCCAAATCGGGCTTTTTGTAAAATTGCCCCAAACCTGCTTTCCTCCTGCCTCTGTGCAGGTGTTTCCTTTGCTTTGAATGTTGCTCAATCTCTCCTGGCTGAAACCTTCTCATCTTGAAAGCCAAGTTCCAATGCTTGCTCTGATGTAGCTTTTATTGGTCCTTTCGGGCTCCCGTCCCCATTCTCTCCTCTCCAGGTTGCTCCCAGGATTATTAGTTTTTAGTGTGCTTGTGTCATCTACTCTAGATTGTCAGACTCTTGAGGACAGTGACTGTCCTCCTTCTCTTCCTCATCGTCCATGTTCATTATTTGCAAATTTAAAAAACCTGTGACCAGCCAGGTGCGGTGGCTCACACCTGCAATCCTAGCACTTTGGGAGGCTGAGGCAGGTGGATCACTTGAAGCTGAGGCAGGTGGATCTCTTAAGGCCAGGAGTTCGAGACCAGCCTGGCCAACATGACAAAACTCAGTCTCTGCTAAAAATACAAACAATTAGCTGGATGTGGTGGCACATGCCTGTAATCCCAGCTAGTCGGGGGGCTGAGGCAGGAGACTCTCTTGAACCCAGGAGGTGGAGATTGTGGTGAGCCAAGATCACACCATTGCACTCCAGCCTGGGGCAACAAGAGTGAAACTCTGTCAAAAAAAAAAAAAAAAAAAAAAAAAAGGAAAGAAAAAGAAAAGCACTCAGCAAATACTTGTTGCATTTAATGCTCCTGAAATGGGACTTGTGCTCTCTGATGGGATTCCAGTAGGGGCTTCAACTGCGCTAATGAATTGATTCTCTCTGTTATCTTCTATTCTCTATGTAACCATATTTGCCACATCCCTTGACTCAAGAGGTTTTAAACACATATAAAGGCTGAGCTTCTATTGCCGAAGTGAAGCGAATAACTGAGACAACTTAATGAAACAGTTTATAGATTTGTTCAGGAAAAAAATATGCCTTTGAAATTACTGGGTCATTTCAGTTTTTATTCCAGGGTCATACAAAGCACTGACATCTGCATTATTTCGAAGCGCTTTCAAAGCTTTTTTTTTTTTTTTCGGTGATAACTCACAGTAAAAAAAAATACACATTTTTATATTGCAACTCAAGTCATATAAATTCTTTCATTCCTTCCTTTAACATATTGAGCACCTACTATATGTCAAATATATTTTATGTGGAATACAGTAGTGAACAAAGTAAAACAGGAAGAAAGGAAAGGAGGAAGAAAAGGAAATAATAAATTCTTGCCAAGACTTTCCATTCTAGTAGAACAGACAGTAAACAAAGTAAGCAAGCCAGGTGCAGTGGCTCACACCTGTAATCTCAGCACTTTAGGAGGCCAAGGTGGGAGGATCCAGAGGACTGCTTGAGGCCAAGAGTTCAAGGCCAGCCTGGGTAACATAGCAAGATGCTGTCTCTACAAAAATAAAAAAATTAGTTGGGCATGGTGGTATGTGCCTGTAGTCCCAGCTATTTGGGAGGCTAAGGGTGGAGGATTGCTTGAGCCCAGGGATTTGAGGACTCTGACAGTGAGCTATGACTCTGCCATTACACTCCAGCCTGGATGACAGAGCAAGACTCTGTCTCTTAAAAAACCAACAATACAAATTAAAATATACACATACATGAACACACAGAAACAGAAGATTCAAGAGGCAAAACCACCTATTTCTACATGTAGTACACTCAAGATGTTTTCTATTTTTATTTTTTTAAATGCTGGTCACATCCTGTTAAACCATTAAGTTGGCTTCTCAACTCAGTAATGGATTGAGGCTTGCACTTTGAAAAACACTAGACAATTTCTGACACAGGCAGAGCATGTGCTGTTCTCATCTTACAGAGGGAGGAACATGCAGAGATACTGAGTTCCTGAAACTCATCCCTAATGAGAGAAGCAATGCTGAACTCTGCCTGAGCGCTTCCCAGTCCACCGCTGCCCTTTCCCTCGCCCTCTGCGGTGCCTGCACTTCTCTTCTCATTCTGAAACCTTGCTCTGCACGTGGAGCAGCTCTTCCTTCCCTTGCCAGGTAAAATCACATGAACACATCTAAACCTAGCCAGACCACACTACGTTCCAGGATGCCTCTCTCAGGCCACTACCGCATTCTGGTTTGCCTGATTGACTTAGAGACAGGGTCTCACTCTGTTACCGAGGCTGGAGTGCAGTTGTGCAATCATGGCTCACTGCAGCTTCGACCTCTCAGGCTCAAGCAATCCTCCCACCTCAGCCTCCGAAGTGGCTGGGACTATACACATGCACCAGCACACTTCTTAGCCAATCTTTTTTTGTTGTTGTTTTTAATTTTTAGTAGAGACAGGGGTCTTGCTATGTTGCCCGGGCTGTGGCTTGGACACGCTATTGGTGTACCAGAATAGGATCCTCTGCACTGTGACCTCCTAAAAGAGCAGGTGCCAGTCACCTTTGTGTCCCCAAAGCACAGTGCTTTATCTGTAGGTATTAATAAATACATAGGAAATTGAATTCATGACTCAAAGCAGAGGGGTGAAGTGCTTCCTAGCCAGGATTTAGACCACATCTATTTAAAAGGCTTACAGACTAGAAAGGATACCACTGGTAAAAAGGTCTCTTTACCTGAGCTATGAAAGTCATACATTAGGTAGAGGCTTCAATAGTGTAGAAAATATACTAATCTGTTATCTCCCTAGAGACAGATTTAGAACCATGTCAGTTATGTTGTAGATCACAGAGAACAGAAACCTAGTGAAATTAATTAACTCAAGACCATGAGGGCTACCATAAGGAGGCCCAAGGAGTAGCTGGATGGACCTGAGGAAGGACAGGAGCCAGAGGCCCCCTGAGGAGCCCTGCAGCTGCAGAAGTAAGGCTGTCCTTACTGTAATGGGGACAGTTGCCACCTCATCAAAATGAAGGAAATCAGTTCAAATTCTCAAAAAACCTACATGGCACAGCTAATTCTAGAATTGTCCACCCTTGCTTCCCTTGGGATGGGGCTGTTTGGTGAAAATATCTAAGGAAGAAGGAGGAGAAGAAACTCTCTGAAAAGAAAGTAGAACTTTCACTAAATATTGACCCAAACTGGAATTTTCAGTTTTACCCTACCACCAGACAGGATGGGACTCAAGGCCAAGATGAAGTCAGTTACAAAAAGTTATATAAAATACTCTATCTATGATACAGTGTAAAATATCATTTCAATCCTATTCAAAAAGTTAAAAAGAAATGTAGATTTTAGCTAAATGACTTCTAAGTTTCAGGGATCTACAAACCCATGCCTGTATAAATATATCATGAAAATTTGTACAAGATATTTCATAAAATACTGTATTTCATGGTTTTCAGACTTTATTTTGAATCAGATTCTAATTCTGTAGGACTAGGGTAGGGTAATGGGACTGCATATTTAAATAAGCACCCCAGATACTGCTAAAGATGGGTCACATTGAGAGACTTTCTTAACCTAACTCCTTCCTACTTAAAGTAAAAAGGAGCTCAACTTGCATGATACGTTTTTTCTTTTCTTTTTCTTTTCTTTTTTTTTTTGAGATGAAGTCTCACTGTCGCCCAGGCTGGAGTGCAATGACTCCATCTGGGCTCACTGCAACCCCTGCCTCCTGGGTTCAAGTGATTCTCCTGCCTCAGCCTCCCAAGTAGCTGGGATTACAGGCGCACGCCACCACACCTGGCTAATTTTTGTATTTTTAGTAGAGACAGGGTTTCACCATGTTGGCCAGCCTGGTTTCAAACTCCTGACCTCCAGTGATCTGCCTGCCTTGGCCTCCCAAAGTAAGTGCTGGGATTACAAGCGTGAGCCACCATGCCCGGCCATTAAGTTTTCAGTTAGAACAAAAATGGACACTAGAACCACACAAACTCACCATTTATGTGGTGACACTAAGAGGATGTACAAAACCCACCACATTTCCTATTAGTTTTAATTGCATTTAGTCACATCATTTATAAGGGCATATGTTTATAAAAGATGGTTAAGACTGGTTAGTAATTGATTCTTGGCGTTTGCTTTAAAGTGAGAAAGGGGGAAGTAGTTGTTATGATTCAGAAAGAATATTTCAGGATGATACATGTTGACTATAAACTCAAAAGGTACACTGACACCAATCCTATAAACAGCAAATATGGATGTAACTGATTTAAGCCTATTGGTTCATTTTTTAAAAGCACCCTTGTTTCTTTAAAGTTAAGTACTATAAATGATTCTTGAAAATCTACTGTGGACATCATGATATATACAGTCAAACTTGCTAGGGGTTGGGGACTGATTTTGCGACCATCCAGTTCAGAGTCTGATTGAGAGTTAAACAGCATCACAAAAAAGTTACAGTCACGGTACATAATCGATTCCTTGGACAACACAGCTTCCACAGCTCTCATCATCCTGGTTATCCTTTTTTCTGCTTTCATTTCCACATTCCTTTCTTTTAAACAAACAAAAAATATCAGAGTTCGCCAAAATTCTGAAAGTCACAGTTCATCTAGCACTGAATGATAGTTGCTTTGGCATTTGATATTACAAAGTCACTTTTCCATCACAAATATTTTCTTCATTCTGGGTCAAGGCGAGGTAAAACAGGAAGAATAAGGTTCCCAAATGCAGAGTCTTGAGTTATGAAGTATCCAGAAGAATGTGCATGAGCATGCTGAAAAGATTAAAAAAAAAAAAAGGCAATTAAGCTATTAAATAGAGTCACAATTCTTCACCAAGGCATTAAAATTACTTATTTTTTCTGAATGCTTGAGACCAAATTTATTTGTTTATTCATTTATTTTTAATTGTTATGGGTGAGATGGAATTTTTTATCTTAAAATCAGTTCTTATGCTGCTGGTTGTGTTTAAATATACAGGAAATGGACAGTCATACAGGATCTGGAGTAACAAATTACACCAGGTGCTCAATTATCATCCTCTCTATCTACCCTGTGACCCTCCTTAGTCAATAAATGAGTCAAAGACATGAATTGTTTTGCTCCTTCAAGTGAGGAAAATGAGTATCAGAGATCTCAAAATACTCTGATCTTGGTCAACAAATCAGGAACTTGAGAAAGAAGGGTAGTAGTTAAAAGGAGAGGGGGAAAAAGGCAGTGAGATTACTGGCAATTATTAAAATACCAACATTTTGTAGAGAATGTTGGACTATAAATAACAGAAAACCACCAGTAACTTCCCTGTCATTAAAAAAAAAAAAAAAAAAAAGACTTTTTAGGTCATCTAAAGTGAATGGAGGGCTTGGCAATGGTGGCTCATACCTGTAATCTTAACACTTTGGGTGACTGAGGTGGGAGGATCACTTGAGGCCAGGAGTTTGAGACCAGCCTCGGCAACAGAGTGAGACCCCAACTCTAAAAGAATTAAAAATTAGCTAGGCACAGTGGCACGTGCCTATAGGCTCAGCTACTTAGGAGGCTGAGGCAAGATTACTTGAACCCAGGATTTCAGGGTTATAGTGAGCTAGCTATGATGGCCCCACTGCACTCCAGCCTGGGCAACAGAGTATGAGACCCTGGCTCTAAAAAATAGATAAATAAATAAAATAAAGTGAGATGGTCTTCATAATGTTCCCTCCAATTCTGGGATTCTAAGGTTTAAAAATATAAGTGATTAAATTATGTTGATGGGAAAAAAAAAAAAAGTCTTGTCCAAAGTCTCTGGAAATCTTAAACTATTCAAGATGAGACTGTAACACTAAGACTACTTATTACTCTGAAGAATATTTTTTTAACTGATGAAGCATCACATTCCTAGTCCTATAGTAAGAGTGAGCTTTTAAACATTTCCTACACAACAGTTGTGCTGAGCATTAAAAAAAAAAAAAAAAAAAATTCCAAGCAACAACAATAAACCAATACAACTATCAAAGGATGTAATGACATGATCGATTTGAAAAAAATGCATGTACTATTAAACTAGCCAGTTCCATTTTTAAGATCATTCCTGTCCATCCAAATATCCTAAACTCTTGTGCACAAGCAATCCCCTGGCATGTACAGCACAGAATCAATCATGGCCAAGTCAGCACCATAAAGATACTTTCATTACTGCTGCACTGGTCCTTCAAGTCCTCTGGGCATGATTGAACATCAGCAAACCATTGCAATTATGTGTGGAACGTTTTTATTGATATTGCTCCACTGAAATATACAATAACTATGTGCTGTCTTCTAAGACCCAAGAAATCTCCACTGAGGCAAGAATGTCAGTTATACTTTGCTCACCTGCAAAGCTGCTTTCTGTTGCGCTGCAATATGCTGCTGCTCAGCGTGATCCCGGAAGTCCTTATTAAGGGATGGTCTCGAGAGTGCAATGCTAAAATGGGAATCTTGGTTACTTGGCTGCTTAAGGCAGAAACATCCTTACTTCTTTTTGGATGGTAGTAAATTATCTTCTTTCTTTAAATTGAGGTATCCTTGGCAAAAACCACATCTACTTCAAGTGTACAATGTGATGTTTTAGTATTTGTAAATGTTGTGAAATGGTTAAATCAAGCTAATTAGCATATCCATCACCTCACATACTTAACCACTTTTGGTTGTGGAACCAAAATGTGGAACATTTACGATCTATTCTCTTAGCAATTTTTAAGTATGTATCATCAATTATAGTCACTATGCTATACAATAAATCTCTTAAAGAGATGTCCTTACTTCTGAATCACAACTTTTCATTATATATTCTTTATAGGGGTAAAAAAGACTTCCCAGAATAAATCTTTTTTTCCTTTTCTCTCACTATCTACATTAATTTATTTAAAGAAAGTCTATGTTATTTATTGAGATTTTTAAATGATCTTTTTTAAAAAACGTATCTTTTGGAGACAGAGTCTCACTCTGTCGCCCAGGCTGGAGTGCAGTGGTGTGATCTCAGCTCACTGCAACCTCTGCCTCCCGGGTTTAAGCGATTCTCATGCCTCAGCCTCCTGAGCAGCTGGGATTACGGGCATGCACAACCACACCCAGCTGTATTTGATTTTTGTATTTTTAGTAGAGATGGGGTTTCACCATGTTGGCCAGGCTGGTCTCAAACTCCTGACCTCAAGTGATCCGCCCACCTTGGCATCCCAAAGTGCTGGGATTACAGGCATGAGCCATCATGCCCAGCCTAAAATGTATAATTTATGGTCTCCTACGTTCAAACAGATTTGAGATACCATGATCTATCATGATCTCTATTAACATTATTTTAAAAAATAGTTAAATCACATGATATTCATCAACGATAAAACCATACCTTTTTGTTTGTATAATAATTAAACTTGTTTGTGACCAGCCGACATGGTGAAACCCTGTCTCTACTAAAAATACAAAAGTTAGCCAGGTGTGGTGGTACATACCTGTAGTCCCAGCTTCTTGGGAGGCTGAGGCAGAATTGCTTGAACCCAGGAGACGGAGGTTGCAGTGAGCCAAGATCGTGCCACTGCACTCCAGACTAGTGACAGAGCAAGACTCTATCTCAAAAATAATAACTTAAATTATCATAACCATGTTCCACATAGGTAGAACTATTATGAATAAATAATCAAACTTAGAGACACTAGATTCTAAAGCAGCTACTAAACACTAGGGGTATATGTAAGACAAGGCTCACAGATAACAGCAATCCTGATGAGGTGTGATGTATGTTAGTAACAGGAGAATTAATAAGGACACTTAATATATCTGGAAGGATAGTGGTCTGGAAAATTTTATAAAATGTAGACTTTATCCCAACAGTAATAGGAGACCTCCAAAGAGTGTTAAGCAGCAGGGGAATGACATGATCAGAAGTATCACCCTCTTGGCCAGGCACGGTGGCTCATGCCTGCCCGTAATCCCAGCACTTTGGGAGTCCGAGGCAGGAGGATCGTTTGAGCCCAGGAGTTCGAGATCAGCCTGGGCAATATAGTGACACCCCATCTCTATAAAATTAAATTAACCAGGTGTGGCGGCATGTGCCTGCGATTCCAGCCACTCGGGAGGCTGAGATGGGAGGATCACTTAAGCCTAGAATGTCAGGAGATTGTGCCACTGTACTCCAGCCTGGGTGACAGAGTAAGACCCTGTCTCAAAAAAAAGAACTATCACCCTGTAGTTCAGAAAGACCACTACTGTGGCAGACAGTGCTGGCCACCTCAACAGCTGTTTATCTCCTTTCTTACTTGTTAATGGAACCCAAACTTGGTTCAATTATCAGTGGTCACGTGCTTCAGGGCAGGCCAGGCTCATGCCCCAGGTGGTAGACCTTGATTGGTATAAGACAATGTCATTCCCCTAGCTGGTTTCTGGTTTAGGCAAGAGAAAGGTACATAATCTGGGCAACCAGACTTGATGGGTGTCTACAGGAAGGCTTCTGAGAGTGTTTTCCTCACTCTTACAAATGGGACATACCACAGGAACCTTTCAGGCTTTTGCCTCTACAGGTGGCTCAGTGCAGGGTGATGCCTAAGCCACTGCAGTCATATTCTGACCTGAGGGAGCCACTGACCCATGGGGAAAGACAGAAAGGAAAGATGAATGAAGCTGCATCTCTAATGATATTGTGGCCACTGAATTAAGCCACTCTGGAACTACCTTATCTTCACACTCCTGGTTAACAGATACCCTAATGTTTATGCCAATTTCGTTACATTTCTGTTACTTCCCGATTAAAGCTTCCTACATGACACAACTGATGAATGTATTCAAGAAGCATAAGACCACAGGAAATCTGAAGCAGTTATAAGAATTGAGGCAAGAAATGAGAGTGGCCAGGAATCAGGATAGCATTAGTAGCAATGAAGAAAATGGATAGATGTGAGACGCCATTCAAAGTACAAACACAAGAGAATGATAAATGCTTGCAGATGAAAGTGAAAGGGAATGGTAAACAATTGAAGCTCACATTTCTGACTTCGTAACTACTAGACGGTAGCCTGAACCATTTACTAGGATAGGACACACCAGAATATTCAGTAGTTGTTGGAGAGTGGGAAGGGAGAATGAGTTCAGTTTGGGACATACTACATTTGAAATGCCTGTGAGTATCAAAGTAGAGATATCCAGGAGGCAGAGGTGGTGCTTAGAAGAAAGGACAGACTAGAGCTGCAAATGCAGAAGTGATTAGCACATAAATAACGGCATGTGGGAAAAGACGCAACTGCCCAGTAAAAGGAGGCAGCCTGGGAAGCCTGTCTAGAACAGAATCCAAAGGGCTATCAGCATTCAAGGGACAAATGGAGAAATGTCTGCGAAAGAAATCAAGGTAGTCTCCTATTGTTTTTTATTTTCTTAGAGTGAGCAAATAGAAACCAAGGACCCAGAGTACTTTAAGAAGGAGAGAGTGATCGGTAGTGTCAAATAACGCTAAGATGTCTGATAAGAAAGGGACTCTGGTCTGCTAGATTTAGCCCAGGAAGGTTACAAGTGACCTAGGCAAGAACATTTTCTTTGATGGAAGGCCTGGAAGTCAGACTGCAGTGGGTTGAGGCATGAATAAGTGAGAAAGTAAAGATGAGTATAGACAATTGCTTTAAGAGAAAAGAGGGTGGTGGCTGAATGAGATAATGGATCTTTTTTTTTTTTTTTTTTGAGACAGGTCTTACTCTATCATCCAGGTTGGAGTGCAGTAATACAATCACAGCTCACTGCAGCCCCAACCTCCTGGGCTCAGGTGATCCTCCCACCTCAGCCTCCCAGGTAGCTGGGACTACAGGCATGCACCACCATATCTGGCTAATTTTTTGTAGAGATGGGTCTTGCCACATTGCCCAGGCTGCTCTCGAACTCCTGGGCTCAAGTGATCCCCCCACCTTGGCCTCCTAAAGTGTTAGGATTATAGGCATGAGCCACTGTGCCCAGAGATAATGGTCTGAGGGAAGATATTAAATATGGCAGAGACTGAATACCTATAATAAAGATCATCAAGCCACCTAAATTTTATCCACTTTGCAGAATGATTAAAAAGTGGGCCAGTAGCAGCAATTGCAGTAATAAAAAAGCATACAAAACTCTTCCAAAAAGAAAAAAAAGGCTATAAAGGCTAGGTGCAGTGGCTAAACACTTGTAATCCCAGTGCTTTGGGAGGCCGAGGCAGGAGGATCACTTGAGGCCAGGAGTTTGAGACCAGTCTAGGCAACACAAGATCTCACTTATCTCTACAAAAAAACAAAAAAAATTAGGCAGGTGTGTCAAGGTGCGCTTGTGGTGTGAGATATTCAGGGGGGATCACCTGAGCCCAGGAGACGGAGGCTGTGGCGAGCTATGATTATGCCGCTGCACTCCATAGGTGTGCAGGTGACAGAGTGAGACCCCCCCACAAAAAAAGTCTGAAGGCTATGCAGGCTATAGGGAAATTAAATATTCTAATTAGAATGTTTACAATTTAATCAGCTAAATAGTTTAATTGTTAAGTCTGACTAGGAAATGAAGGAAACCAGAATATGTCACCTAAAATATACTTCTTTGATATAAAAATTATTTTTAAGCTGAAAGCAATTAAGAAGCAGCTCAGTTAACAGGGTTGCTAAGAAATAGAAATAAAAGACAGCAGCAAACTGAAGAAAAGCTCTCTCTCTCCTCCCCACTTTCTGTCTGAAGACAGGATATAGCTTCTCCTGTACTGGAGACAACTCTAGACACTTAGCCTAGGGACAGCAGCGGAGGACTCTGCCAACAAGCCTTACTCCATTAGTTTTCTCCATATATTTACCTTCTCAGTTTCCCACCCCAGAAGCCTAAAATCCCTTTTGTTTGTGCCACATTTCTCTATGAATTTACTATTCTTTGTTGAAGATGCTATATAAGTAGAGTTCTAAGCCACAATTTTGAGTTATTTTTCATTCAGGTTTCTCCCTTGTGATGTGTGCTGCATGCATCATAAATTCGTTTTTCTCTTGTTAATCTGTCTTTGGTACAGAGGTGCCTCCCAATAAGAACTAAGTTGTGCACAGGTAAAGTTCAGTCTCCCCTATAGAAATAAAACATAATGTATAGATTACAGTGTTAAAGGAAAAAATCATTGTCAGCCACTGAGTTATTTGGTCCAAGAAATTTTTATATCACTAAATATAAAAACCATATTATAGGCCGGGCGTGGTAGCTCACACCTCTAATCCCAGCACTTTGACAGGCTAAGGTGAGTGGATCACGAGGTCAGGATTTTGAGACCAGCCTGGCCAATATGGTAAAACTCCGTCTCTACAAAAAATACAAAAATTAGCCAGGTGTGGTGGTGTGTACCTTTAGTTACAGCTACTTGGGAGGCTCAGGCAGAAGAATTGCTTGAACCCAGGAGGCAGAGGTTGAGGTTGCAGTGAGCCAAGCTCATGCCACTGCACTCCAGCCTGGAGACAGAGCGAGACTCTATCTCAAAAAAGAAAAACAAAAAACAAAAAACAAAAAAACCACATAATAGTGTCAATACCTAGCTCCAGGATGATTTGTTGAAGACTGGTTCTGCATAAGTAGTTTTCTTTTCTCTTTGTCCAGTTCTGCCAAGATTGCAACTCTATTTTTGTTTTTAAAACCTAAAAAAAAAAAAAAAAAAAAAGGGGGTAGAGGAGAAAGGGGAGAGAGAAAGAGAGAGTAATAAGAAACATTTCAGACCTATTTTTATAAACTGAAGCCATCTAGAACCCAGAAAGCAGAATTCCTATTCTCTAACATGATAATGAATTCACCAGTAAGTACTTTCCCTAAATGGTTACTTCTTCCTTCCTGCCAACTTCCCAGCAACTTATAACAGCATAATTCACAAATACTCAAGCAGAGTATCGTGTCATATTATATTATGTTTAAAGTGTAACTGAGGACTTTTAAGACTGGGTTCTAAAGAATTCTAATCACCAAGGTGTAAGTTACAGCATTTGCTTTTTAACAAAATCTTTGAGGCCCCAAATGCTGCAGAGGCCTGTGCAGTCTCTATCCTGCAGAGTCAATCTTTGAGAGGGCAGATTTTCTTAGTCCTCAGTTTGAGGCCTCTTTGTGAATGCCTTTTTCATGAGGGAAAAAGCATTAAACATACTCAGATGAAAATATTCTTTTCCTCAACTGCTTCCATTCAGATATGATGGATAATTTTTCAAGGAACATAGTCAAAGAATTTCAACTGACCAGAAAGCAATTCTGAGAAAGAAATGAAGCATAACTGACAGGATACAAAGAGATATGGCTTTTATCAAATATTACTGGGCTGGATTTTGAGCTTCAAACTTACATAAGATCTAGAGTAGAGGTTGCAAAGTTATGGCCCAGGAGTAACACCTAGCTATGTTTTAAAAATCAGAATTAAATACTAATATGTAAACACTGAGAAGCTGTACACTAATCTCTCCGACTTCTAGTTTCTCTTGAAATACATCTCAAGATCTGGTAACAAGTGATCTATATGCCCCCATGGCAACAATTCACCAGAACTAAGAAATAGTTGTCCCCTTTAGCTGGGCACTCTCCAGCTCATAATAGTCCTTATCAGCCTTGTTTACATTATCTGTAAGCATGTGAGTTTCTCATCCCTAATTTAGAAAAAAACAAAAAGATTAAAGGACTGGAAAACAGAACTACAGAAGAAAAAAAAAAGATAAGGACGATTATGTCTCAGAAGACTGGAATCATTAGGCCAGAAGAATGAATATGGGAGGAAAGCACATTTTTCAAGCGGAACAGACCTAGGCACTCCTACAGATACCCACATGCGGGATTCTAAGAATTTTATACTGATTACAAAGAGGAAGAATTATGTGGTAGGATGCAAACTTCTTCCTCTCCTTCGGAGAGGAACAGAGACTGGCTAGGGATGGTGTAGGCTGTGTAAGGAGTATTCATACTGAGATTTGCAGTGTTTTCAGCTAAATCTGTTCTTAAATCAGGCATTAGCATACTGTCTGTGGCCAGGATTCTGGGCAAAATATATCTCTGGCACATTCATTTCTATCATCTCCCATTTTCCCCTCTCTGCCCACTCATGCTATGTCATCAAATTCTAGTTATAGCAGACTCCCTCCATTTGGATAAGGTAATTTATTTAAAAAAAAAAAAAAAGACATGCCAGAATGTATTAAGAGACAGAGTCTTGCTCTGTAGCCCAGGCTGGAGTGCAGTGGTGTGATCATATCTCACTGCAGCCTCAAACTCCTGGACTCAAGTGATCCTCCTGCCTCAGTCTCCCAAGTTGCTAAGACTACAGGTGTGAGTCAATGAGCCCTACTAGTTTTTGTATTTTTTTGTAGAGATAGGATTTCACCATATTGCCCAGGCTGGTCTTGAACTCCTGAGCTCAAGCGATCCTCCCATCTCAGTCTCACAAAGTACTAGGACTGCAGGTGTGTGCAACTGAGCTCAACCCAGTCTGGTCTTTCTGAAGAGAGTCCGAGAATGCCATGGTGTATAGTTCAACTGTTCTCATCCTAACTCCAATCCCCTTTTCCTGCCTGATTTCTTAGTTAGAGCTTAATCTTCCAGTGGAAGAAGCTCTGTGGGGCTTTTCCATGCTGCACATAATACCTGCACCACCCACTCTTACAGACAGGCATGTCTCAGAAGTCTTCTCCTCAAGGAAAGATTTAATACAGCTTTGAGAGACACAGGAAAAACCAAACTGTGTTTAGAAAAAACAAACTATTCTCTACTCTCATTCAACACAAAACTTCTGACAGACACCAAGCAATTCTTCAGTGGACACCAGCTGAGTGTTCTGTAATTCAATTCTGACACCATCTACCTGGAGATAGTGTCAGGTCCCACAAGCTGAGGGCTCAGTTCTACAAGACTGCTCGCCACTTCAGATGCCAATGGCAAGTATGCAGTAGGTTGTCACCTATGCCTCTTGACTGGCTGGCTATAAATTGGAGGCCCCATGACCCACTCCTTGGATTTCATTAATTTGCTAGAGTGACTTACAGAACTTAGGGAAATACTTGACTTACTTTCACTAGTTTATTAGTAAAAGATATTACAAAGGTTAGAGATGAATCACCAGATAAAGAGATGCATAGGGCCAGGCATGTGGGAAGGGGCACAAAGCTTCAGTACTCTCTCTGGCACACCACCTTTCAAGCACCTTCACATATTCAGCTATCCAGAACCTTGTCCTTTTGGGTTTTATGGAGGCTTCATTATATAGGCATGATTGATTAAGTCATTAGCCATTTGTGATCAGCTCAACCTCAGCCCCTCTCCTTTCCCCAGAGGTCAGTAGGTAGGACTGAAAGTTGTTATTGTTGTTAATACTGTGTCTAATTTATAAATTAAACTTTATCATAGGTACGTATGTATAGGAAAAATACATAGTATATAAAGAATTCAGTACCATCTGTAATTTCAGGCATCTCCTGGGTTTCTGGAACATATTCCCCCTGGGTAAGGGGGGATTACTGTACAGATGTTTGTCACATAATATTAAACAAGTAGAATGGGGTGGCAACTCTAAAAACTGTATCCATGAGAAATTTAAATTAAATGTACCTTTCCACTTGGTATCAATTACTTGGTCACCTATGTGAATTCTGTTTGGGTATTCTAATTATTTAAACCAGAAGTTCCTACAATTTCTTAGTTCATAGTGCTGATATACCTTAGTATCTCAGCATTTTTTGTATGACACCCCCAGGCCAACAGATATTAACCATTCTGTTAAGTAAGTAGTCAGGACCAAACAACCTAGTAATTATGTCCTAACAGCTTGTAGTTGTTTTAAAAAATAATACATATAATGTAAAATAAAAAAAATTTAATTTCATTTTTAAATATCCACAATTACTTACTTACTAATGGATGTGTGCCTGGGCACTGTATCACTTTTCAAACCTTGGAATCAGTTCAGACACCACCAATCTTCATTCCTTGTTCCACGCTGATTTTCGTACACTACTTGCTGGTTATCAAAGCAATTGCTAAAAACCTAACTTCACAAAGATATGATGTCATTGAAAGGAATGGAGTGCACTGTTGAAACTGTAAACTGTCTCAAACTACTTCATGTGGTGTCCAGCTAATATAGGCAGTATTGTGTTTGCTTTGGAAACAATTTTCCATGAGGCCTCTGGGATTTCTTCATGGGGTCCTAGGACGCCATGGTGTATAGTTCACAAACCACAACTTTAGATCTTTTCTTCAACCACTACCAAAGCAACTGAATGACAATTTCTCTCCCATTTTATCAGGGCAATCTCCAAAAAAGACTTGCAGATTAGGTACTATATAATATAATAAATATAATAAAGTATATAATATCTTCCAACCAGTAAAAAACCTCTTTATAGATGCAGAGACCTCTCTCTAATAACAACGACCCTCATAAACCATAAGTCCCAACTCAAGTTTCTATAATAAAGGATACTTTATAAACATAATACCTACTCTAAGAGATTTTTATGTATTAAGTTAAAACTGTCTATATTTGATGATTTTCTACCTACAAAAACAATTTTATATGATACATCAACTTTTTATACGTACTTGTATGTCTTGATTGGCTTGGTCAAGAAGAAAGAGCCTCACTTTAAAAAACTTCATGCAACAGTCAGAGCATACATAGGTATAGTAACCTCCCTGTTACCGTGGATATCAAAGGTGAAAATCTGTAACTATAGGCTCTAAACTAACATTAATATAATTCCTGGCCAGGAGTGGTGAGCTATGCAGTGAGCTATTTTTTGCACCACTCCATTCCAACCTGAGTGAGAGAGACCCTGTCTCAAAAAGAAAAAACACAAAACATAAATATAAAATTTCCTTTGACTGTTAGTCAACTATATATTAATCTAGTTACAAAAGCAGCCCACTGGCCGGCCACGGTGGCTCAAGCCTGTAATCCTAGCACTTTGGGAGGCCAAGACAGGCAGACTGCTGAGCTCAGAAGTTCAAGACCAGCCTAGGCAACATGATGAAACCCCATCTCTACTAAAATACAAAAAATCAGCCAAGTGTGGTGGTGGGCGCCTGTAATCGCAGCTACTCAGGAGGCTGAGGCACAAGAATTGCTTGAACTGGGAGATGGAGGTTGCAGTGAGCCGAGAAAGTGCTACTGCACTCCAGCCTGGGCAACAGAGCAAAACTCTGTCTCAAAAAATAAATTAAAAAAATAAAATAAAAGCAGCCCACTAAGGAGAGCTATGTTGTTCTCATATATTGCTCTATTTACTACTTCATAGTGAACCTGTTATCCAAATAAGCAAACAAATCATGCCGTTGCAATGAATCAAATGGAAAGGTGTAAAATACAGGTATTATTGATTTTATACAACAGACGTTTCCCTAAAAGTTATGTAATGCAAATCAAGGTAAGATAATTATGGAAAGACTTGTTTAAGTATACTGGAATGTGTCATTTAGAGGAATCCAAAAGTGAGTTCTTTGTAAAGTGAAGAATGTTTTCCAAAGGAAATTGGTACTCTCTTATTTGTATATACCAATTGTACCTGCTTATTTCCAACTATAGGACAGGACTTGTTTTTTCTCAGCCAAGGCTACTGCATTCTTAGAAGATAATTGTGTGGTTCCATCTTTTCAGCTATTTAGAGATACCATAAATATAAAATAGGGCCAAGTGGCTCACAAATATGGTGGCTCACATTTGTAACCCTAGTGCTTTGGGAAGCCGAGGCTGGAGGATCACCTGAGGCCAGAAGTTCAAGATCAGCCTGAGCAACATAGCAAGACCTCGTCTGTCCAAAAAAAAAATTTTTTTTTTAAATTTAGGAGGGCACGATAGTGTGTGCCTATAGTCCCAGCTACTTGGGAGGCTAAGGCAGGAGGATTGCTTGAACCCGGGAGGTGAAGGTTGCAGTTAGCCATGACTGGACGGTGCCACTGCACTACAGCCTGGGCAACAGAGTGAAACTGTCTCAAAAAATATACACACACACACATACAGACAGACACAGACACACACACACACACAAACACACAATTCTCAAAAAGCAAATTTTAAAATCTGGTAATGTCTAAATTTTGTCATGAGCAAAATAAACTGCCACATTGGAAAATCCTGATCTGTTATACAGCAATATCAATTTCCCTCAAGATTAATTTGTTCACACAAAAATATTTTGGGGTTGGGAGGCCGAGACGGGTGGATCGCCTGAGGTCAGGGGTTCGTAACTAGCCTGACCAACATAGTGAAACCCTGTCTCTACTAAAAATACAAAAAAAAAATAGCTGGGCATGGTGGCTGGTGCCTGTAATCCCAGCTACTCGGGAGGCTGAGGCAAGAGAATCACTTGAACCTGGGAGGCAGAGTTTTCAGTGAGCCAATATTGCACCATCACAGTCCAGCCTGGGCAACAAGAGTGAAACTCCGTCTCAAAAAAAAAAAAAATTGGGGGGGTCACTGTCAGTAATTATACATACATAAAAATTATATGAAGTACAGTCAACAATGAAAAAGCAATAAAAAGCCTATATAAAGATAATCTGATTGATAATGCTCATATCAATAGGAGCACAACTGAGGTTTTCAATGCCCTTCAACATATATAAACATATAAATTATTTTTTTAAGTCTACAGTCTGATTAGTAACATTGAAAATTACAATCTCACAAAAATGTTTTTGTTTTCAAAGCACGTAAGAGTGACGGCAGCATGGGAAAGGGACAGTAAGTCGTACAGAAAGCTCATGTTCCAGATAATGTGAGAATTTCAAAAACACTTTAAAACTAACATTATGAATTTGAAAAGTAATTTTTAGAAGTACTAAAAAAGTATTTATCCATTTAGTTAAGTTTTAGAGACAGGGTCTTGCTCTGTCACCCAGGCTGGAGTGCAGTGGCATCGTCATAGCTTACTGCAGCCTTGAAGTCCTGGGCTCAAGCAATCCTCCCACTTCAGCCTACCAAGTAGCTAGGACTACAGGAACATGCCACTGCACCCAACTACTTTCTTCGTTTTTTGTTTGTTTGTTTGTTTGTTTGTTTTTGTAAAGACAGGGTTTCACTATGTTAGCCAGGCTAGTCTTGAACTCCTAGCCTCAAGGACCTGCCCAGGCCTCACAAAGTGCTGGGATTACAGGCATGAGCCACTGTCCCCGGACGAAAAATTTATACATGTTAAGAGCATGATGTAAATATAATTTGCAAATGATTTTCAAATGTAACACCATGCTGACAGGATAGCTGAATTCAATATTGTTTGTATTATTTTTTTTAGTGGAAGAAAATGAATTCAATAAAAATATTGCGAGATATCAGAAGAATATTCAATTGCTCTGGTTTTGTTAAACATTTCTGAACTAGATTGAGCTTTAAATGAAATTCATTCTACTCCCTCCTCCTCTCATTTTACTTGGCAAGAACTTTGCCAAGTAGTCAAAAGAGGTGAGACGAAGCATTCCTGGCAGAGGGATCTTCATACAGAAAGATATATGCCAATATGATAGTGTTCATTGTCAATGCAACCATCTAATAAAGAAAAATGATAAGATAGAAAAAGATTGAGTAATGTTAAATTGGACTGCCATTATTAACATATGCCCTTAAAGAAACATGTTCTCCTGCTCTGTCTTTACAATGGCCAGCAAAAATGCCTCCCTCCTTATCCGCAACTCCAGTGGAACAGATGTTGGTCTCTAATACTATTCTCCATTAAGAAGGAACCAGAGGCCAGGTGCGGTGGCTCACACCTGTAATCCCAGCACTTTGGGAGGCCAAAGTGGGAGGATCCTTTGAGGCTAGGATTTTGAGACCAGCCTGGGCAACACAGTGAGACCCTGTGTATTTAAAAACAAAACAAAACAACAACAACAAAAAACAAAAACAGTTTTAGGTAAAGCACTAGTTCCATGTCTTACTGCAACAAAAAAATATCAAAATGGGATTGGGCTATCTTGTCAGAAAGCAAGAAGACTTCAAAATTTTTATTTATCCATTTATTTTTTGTTTTTAGCGACAAGGTTTTGCTCTGTCACCCAGAGCTGGAGTGCAGTGGTGGGATTATGGCTCATTGCAGCCTCAAACTCCTGGCCTCAACCCATCTTCCCACCTCAGCATCCTAACTAGTTAGGACTACCTGTATACAACACCACTCATGCTCCTAACTAAATATTTTGTTTTTTGTAGAAACAAGGTCTATGTTGTCCAGACTGATCCTGAACTCCTGGTCTCAAGCAATCCTTCCACCTCCACCTCCCAAATACTGGGATTATAGGCGTGAGCCACTGTGCCCAGCCAAGAAGAATTTTTTAAAAAATGTCCAAGGTTAAGTGCTAAAAGGACAAAGAAGCCAGTTTGAGGTTAGCCAGGCTGTCACATTTGAACATTAAAAAGAGAATAATAATTACAACCAAATGGAATAAATTAAGTCTGTGATAAGCCATGAATTCATAATGAGATGCAAAAGGGAATGTTAACACACATAAAAAGATAGTTATAAAGAAGGGTGAAAATAATAGGGTATCTAATGTCTTATGATATTAATAACTAGGTTGGTGTTAACACTTAGGTGTTTTGTTTCTATTGTTAAGTATATGTCTATTTATGAAGTATAGCTGTGTACTTTTTTGTTTCAGTACAAGGAGGGTAGGATAGATAAAAGGAATTGTGTGTGACTAAGCCAAACAGTTCCAAAAAAAGCAGATCATGAACCAACAACAAGAAATTCAGATCCGCACAGGCCCCAATACACACAGCTGTTTAAAGGAGATGCAGTGGCTGATGAGTGCCTATGGTCACACACAATGACCCAGTAGACATTATGAGTTCTAAAAGGGTGAATTAGTCAAACACCCTAGAGAGCTCACAGTACAGACCTGATCCCTGATTGCTCAGGAGAGGAAACATCAATAATTCCTGGCACTACTGCTACCAGAAAAGGGCAAGTTATAATGACAACAGAACACTGAGCTATGAAACACTGATCACACACACAAAAAAAGAATATTTCAATTCATGGAATAACTCCAAGCTGCAAGAAACTAACAGTCTAAGAGAAGGGCATGAACTTAAAAACAAAAATTTTCCTGAGCAGGTAATGTTCAATTATAGAAGGGAGCTAATGCATAGCCACACAACTTGTAAGCTGCCCATCAATACAGCCTTTGGGTAAGCTTTAGACATAACCAAACCTTGTGTTTTAATTAAGAATCAAATCCATCAACAACTCTGAACTCTCAGTAATCTGAAATTTTGCTTTGTTTTGGTAGTGGTAAGATTACTGTAACCTAGGAAGGTACAGAAAAATTACTATAATTCTGGAAAAGTAAGGAAAGAGAAATCTGGAAGGAAACTCTAGGGAAATACAAAACTACAAGTATGTCAGCCGAGTGTAGTGGTTCACACCTGTAATTCCAGCACTCTGGGAGGCCAAGGCGGGAGGTTCACTTGAGCCCAGGAATTCAAGACCAGCCTGGGTGACACAGTGAGACCTTGTTTCTACTAAAAATAAGAAAAATTAGCTGGGTGCGGTGGTGCACACTTGTGGTCCCAGCTACTCAGGAGCCTTAGGCAGGAGGATGGCTTGAACCTGGGAGGTCAAAGCTGCAGTGAGCCATGATTGTGCCATTGCATTCCACCCTGTGCAACAGAGCGAGACCCTGTCTCAAAAAAAAAAAAAATGTGTAGAACAAATAAACCAACAGGTTAATATTTTAAAATACATTTAAGTAAATTTTTGACCACTTTATAAAGTGAAGTTTAACAGACACTATAATTAATTATAATTGCAACATCATTTAACTAAATAAACTTGTAAACAATGTCTAAATGTTTTTCAAAAAATTGTTTTTTGAGACAAGTTCTCACTCTTTGGCCCAGGCTGGAATGCAAGGGGCGTGATCAAGGCTCACTACAGCCTTGACCTCCCTGGCTCAAGGCATCCTCCTGCCTCAGCCTCCCAAGTAGCTGGGACCACAGGGATGTGCCATCACACCTGAATGGTGTCCCCCTATGTTGCCCATGCTGGTCTCACACTCCTAGGCTCAAGCGATTCTACAACCTTGATCTCCCAAAGTGCTGGGATTACATGCATGAGCCACCACACCCAGCCTAAATGTTGAAAAATTTTTATTTTAGAACTTTAGTGTGTTCGATAAATAGGTTTATTAAACCAAGTATTAAATTATGAGCAGTGATGAGTATTTTTCTCCATGCCCCAAATCTCCTCAGATATTAAAGAATGAAATTGGACGGAATGCTTGGGGATTGGCAAATAAATACAAGTGACTCTAGGACAAATTATGTGTGGAAAATGCACTGAAAAGAAGCTGCTGGGAAGGTTAAGAAGGAGCCAGACATTTAGGGACTATAGATTTTTAGTTTCATCAAATAGGCAATGGGGAGCTACTGAGAGTATTTAGAAAGGGACAAAGCACAGATCAATCTTGGCACGGTTTCGAACACCCTCTGGTGGTAACAGAGAATAGATTACAGGGTAGAAGAGACCTGCCGCAGGGAAACGGTAATCCAGGATTGGAGACAAGCGGTGAGATAGAGACTTGTTGAGAAATAATGCAATATGAAAAGGTGCTCAATATCACTGATCATCAGAGAAATGCAAATCAAAACCACAGTGAGATATCATCTTACCCCAGTTAAAATGGCTTTTATCCAAATGTCAGACAGTAACAAACACTGGCAAGGACGTGGAGAAAAGGGAACCCTTGTACACTGTTAGTGGGAATGTAAATTAGTACAACCACTATGGAGAACAGTTTGGAGGTTCCTCAAAAACTGAAAATAGAGCTCACTGAAGCCTCAAATTCCTAGGCTCAAGAGATCCTCCTGCCTCAGCCTCCAAAGTGGCTAAGACTATAGGTGTGCACCACCGCACCTGGCTAATATTTTTCAATTTTTTGTAGTGACAGGGCCTATGTTGGCCAGGCTCATCTTAAACACTTGGCCTCAAGCAATCCTCCTGCCTCAGGCTCCCAAAGTAGTGGGATTAAAGGCATAAACCACCATACCCAGCCCATAATTTTCTTTGGTAAGATTCTCTTAATTTCAGGGTTCAAACAAACTTACTCTAACTAGGACATCAATATATAACTTTTAACAATGTTATATGCATGACATGAGGGTTTTTTTTTTAACCTATATAGTCTCCTGATATAATTCATGTATCTCTTTTCAGTCTCAGAAGCACAAAGATGCTTAACATATTATCTCATGTACGGCAAGAACTATTACTCTAATTTTTAAAAATAGTACAGAGACAGGGTACTTGCCGTGTTGCCCAGGCTGGTCTTGATGGCCTCAAGTGATCCTTCCGCCTCAGCTTCCCAAAGTACCAGGATTACAGGTGTGAACCACCAAACCTAGCCGAAACCATTTCTTTATTTTTCTTTTTTAACCAAGCCATGTTTCTAAACAATCGGCTGTAATTATTTAATATCCCTTTATAGCTAACCTTTTTAAAAAACAAATAAAAAGTAATCTGTTTCAAGCTTTTTTTTTTTTAAGAGACAGGGTCCTGCTCTGCTGCGTGGTTTTTGTTTGAAAAAAACATTTCCACTTTTGGAACTATAACACTATCTCCATTCACAATCACAGATGTTCTCTTTTTCTCATTCATAGAAACATTTTGACTCCCACACATTTCTTCCCCCCCCCACACACTTCTTTGTCACTAAAAACATTCTCAAATAACTAGCATTACATCATATTGCATTTAAAATCTAAGAGCTGATACTCATTTTCCTTTAACAGCTCTATCACACTTAATGACTGAAATTCTTATTGTAAAAGAAAATCTAAAGCTAAAAGTGAAAATTATTTTGATTATACAGCTATGGACAATTCCTACACTTTCATAATAATAATTTTTAAAAGATACTTTAAAATATTACTTAAATCTGTCAAGTGGTTATCCTAACAAGCTACATACTCTTCACAACTCTATAGAACATTAAAGTATCATACCTGAGACACCTATGTTTAGTATTAGAGGAATGTGACTGTGGCACTATTAGTTTATCATGTTTTCAGTTATTTATTGACTCAGCAAGTATTTATTGCACATCCATCACATATAGGCACAAAGTTAGGTTGTAAGGATGCAATAATAAGCCAAAACTTGACATGATTCTAGCTCTCATGGTTTTCAAACTGTCCAGTGAAAATAGAGATCAATCAAATAATCACATGAATGAATGTGTCATTAAAATCTAACATGAGTAGTCTGAAATAAGGAAACCATTCGATGAGCATTTATAACAATCATTATTGTAGGAATGAGTGCTAAATAAACTCGACCTAGAGTGAAGGTGAAGGGAGCAGTGTCAGAGAAGGCTTTCAAAGGAAGTAATGCTTGAACTGAAATCGAAGGCATAAATTAGGGGTAAGGAACAAAATGACCTCTCCCCCTTTAAAAAGATCACTCTAACTGCAATATTGATAATACACAAGAGAAAATAGGAAACTATCACAGTAGAAAGAGCTAGAGATCATAAAAGTTATTAGTGGATGGAAATAGATACAAACAGATCCAATAGCTCTTTAGGAAGTTAAATCAAGGGGAGAGTGATGGATTGTATATGAAGGAATGAGGAAGAAGGTGTCATGGATGGTTCCTAGATTTTTTTGGTTCTTACAGTTAGATATGTATTGGTTTTCTAGCTGCTGTAACAAATTACCCAAAATTCATGGCTTAAAACAACACAAATATATTGTCTTACGGATCTGTAGGTCAGAGGTCTCACTGGGCCAAAATCAAGGTATTGGCAGGACTTTACTGGTTGACTGATTGAGACAAGGTCTTACTCTGTTGTCTAGGCTAGAGTGCAGTGGTATGATCAGGGCTCACTCACAGCAGCCTCAACCTCCCAGGCTTAAGCGATCCTCCCACCTCAGCCTCCCAAGTAGCTGAGACTACAGGTGTGTGCCACCATGTCCAGCTAATTTATTAATTTTTTTTTTTTGAGACCGAGTCTCACTTTGTCACCAGGCTGGAGTGTAGTGGTGCCATCTGCAACTTCTGTACCCCCTGGGTTCAAGCGATTCTCCTGCCTCAGCCTCCTGAGTAGCTGGGACTACAGGTGCACACTACCACACCCAGCTAATTTCATATTTTTAGTAGAAACAGGGTTTCACTATGTTAGCCAGGATGGTTTCAATCTCTTGACCTCATGATCCGCCTGTCTCAGCCTCCCAAAGTTCTGAGATTACAGGCATCAGCCACTGTACCCGGCCTTATTAATTTTTTTTTTTTTTTTTTTTTTAAGGAGACAGGGTCTCACCATATTGCCCAGGCTGGTCTCAAACTCCTGGACTCAAGCTATTCTCCCACCTTGGCTTTTTCCCAAAGTGTTGGCATTACAGGCATGAGCCACTGCACCCTGCATTTGCTGCATTTCTTTCTGCAGACTCTAGGAAAGAATCCATTTTCTTGCTCTGTCCTAAATCCAGTTAATGATAAATGTTTCCTATATCTTGCAAGATTAAAAATTACTCAATCATTAGCCACCTTTCAGAGTTTACCAAAAATATGTAACAAAGAAAAGGAATTGAGCCCTAATGTCTGCTCAGGTGATGTCTCTGTGTTCATGTTCTCTTTCACCCAAACCCAAAAACTCACTCCTCTTAAACTACTGCCACTTTTCCTGTACATTGAGGTTTGTAAGACAATGATGTATCTTCTGCTTGAATCAACCTTTCTTCCCCACTCATTTTTCTTTTTTCCCTCACATATAGACTCACAGGCCCTTTTCATATAAAGGATTTTCTGCTTAATAACCAATGTAGAAGATTAGATTAATCCCAATAAAGATTAAGAAGAGGTCTTTTGCCCTTTGTCTCGAGCTCCCAATGGTTTCCTATCAGATGCTATCATCAGAATGCTGTAATTCCCCCCACTGAAGGGCAGTATGGGAAAACAGAATGGACACAGAACTTGGACATGGATTCAACTTAGGTTCTCATCTCAGCACTACCACTTATTATTGAATATTGGGAAAATTACCTCACTATGCCTCAGGACCAGTGGGGATACCAGTAGCAGCTTTGAAGGGTGGTTACAGGAAATACAGAAAATATAAGTAAAAACCTAGAACTCTGCCTGCCACATGGTAGCTGCTTAATAAATACAAGCTATTATTGTTATTATTATCTAGCATTCTCTTTCTCCCTAGTCATTAGGTTAACATCACTAGATTCCTGTCATCCCACATTTGACAATTCTCTGTCAGTGAATAGATTTTCATTAGATAGGCCACAACTAGTTAGCATGAAGCTTTCTAATTATATTCACATTTCAGGCCAGTTGGAGTCCCCGTGGGGATCCCATACTCTCTCCTAACGACACAGTCTCAGGTCACTTTACATAATATTCTTCCCAGTTACAATTTCAATCTGCAGCCTACAGGTCAAGCCTAGCATCAGAAATCTAATTTATTCTCTTTGTTGTAGCAATGAAAATGCAACAAAAAGAAATGTAGCCTTTAGAAACCTACTCCAAATTGTGTCTTTGCATCTGTACTCTCATCTTTAAAAAGGTACAAATACAAGAATTTTCAGATGCTTTTTATGGATCCCTGGAACAAGCTCTTAATTGAGAGGGAGCATACTTTAGTATAAACCTGAAGGAAAAACATACTTTCCTTCTGGACCATATATGGTTTAAGTAAAGACTGGTGTTGGGTCTGAGGTCAAACAAGACACGTCCTAGGAGCCTTGCCATTCCATTGCTATGCAGCATGCTGAAATCACTGCTGAGAGCACCTGGGCTGGCCCAAAATCAACAGTTCCTACTACCACATCTGCAGATCTTATGGTTACTACTATAAGTATTTTCAGATATCTACAAAATTGAAAAAAATCAAACAAAAGAATTCATATTCCTTACTCAGTATTTCACCAGGTCTTTCTGAAATAAGACTGAGCCAATCCAATGCCAACAGATGAACATAGGACCCTGACATTTACCAATAAAGATTCTGTGCTGCTTTTGGTACCTTGTCCAAACTCCAGGTTGACAATCTGCCTCTACATACTGAAATTCTCATTGCTGAAATCCTACCAAATGTTCCACACTACATGGGATAGTATGAAGAATACAACTGCAGTGACTGCCAAGAGCATATAACTGCAGTGTCTGCAGTGTCTGTCAACAGCTTATGAAATTTAGCAGTCCTGATGACTATGACAGCATGAAAGACTGCTAGATCTGAAACAGGGCTTAGTCTCCAACACAATGGAATTATTCCCTACACCAGACATAATGAACAAAATCTATTTATTTACGTTAATAAATTACAACAGATAAAGGTTTTTTTTTCTTCAGACAGAGTCTCGCTCTGTAGCCCAGGCTGGAGTACAGTGGCACGATCTCAGCTCACTGCAACCTCCGCCTCCCAGGTCCTGGTTCAAGCAACTCTCCTGCCTCAGCCTCCCAAGTAGCTGGAAATACAGGCACATGCCACCATACCCAGCTGATTTTTATATTTTTAGTAGAGATGGGGTTTCACCACGTTGGCCAGGCTGGGTCTTGCACTCCTGACCTTGTGGTCCACCCACTTCGGCCTCCCAGATGCTGGGATTACAGGCATGAGCCACTGTGCCCAGCCAAGAGTTTTTTTAAATTCATGGTTCTTTTAGTTATCATTTTAAGATAATTAAGGCCCTTGGCATTAATCTCCATATTAAGTAATTCTTATACACACGAATAGTACAAAAATGATTAAATACAGAAAGTAAAATATAGCCAGGCATGGTGGCTCAAATTTGTAATTCCAATGTTTTGGGAAGCCAAGGTGGGAGAACTGCCTGAGGACAGGAGTTCAAGTCCAGCCTGGGCAATAAAGAGAGATCCTGTTTCTTTTTTTTTTCTTTTTAATTACAATGGAAGTTGAAGTGAGACCCTGTTTCTACAGGAAAAAAAAGAAAAAATTTAGCCAGGCATGGTAGCATGAGTCTATAGTTTAAGCTACTTGGGATGCTGAGCTCAGGAGTTGGAAGCTGTGGGGAGCTACAGTCACATCACTACACTCCAGCTTGGGCAGCAGAGCAAGACCCTGTCTCTTTAAAAAAACAAAAACAAAAACAATTAAATTTAAAACAGAGAGAGAGAAATACAATAGATCTGAAAAAAAAAGAATTTAAAAATTTCACTGGAGTCTGGGAGTCTCTAGAGTATGACGCGGACTCCCTCTGCTGGTTCCTAGTAGCACCAACAAAAATCTCTGACAAAAGAGCAACAAAAGCCAAAGGGCTAATCTACATTCATTTCTATTCAGATTAGGGGATGTTTCATAGCGGACCTGACTATGGGTCAATCAAAGGCAATACTAAAATGACTGTGTTTTTACTACAACTACAAAAAAAAAAAAAAAAGAGTAACCAGCATATTGTAAGTCTTAATTATTTGTGCTAAAATAGTTGGATAATTTAAAATTTATTTTCATGTGGAGTGCACTGTGGGGTTTTTAGCAGCGTATTATGTTTCCAAAATAGACTTCTTAGTTTTCATTTTTACTCGAATTAAGTTATTTTTAATACGGGCCCTTATAACTTAATGGAAAAAGAAAGAGGTCAACAGCCGTAAGGGAATGTTGACCTATGATTAGTCCACAGAGCACACATATCACACATGGCTATTTGAGAGAAGAACAGAATGGTATTAGCTGGCTACAGCTGGTAAAACTGTTACCACGACTTGCTTTTTACACTACTATAATTCTACAAAACTCATATAACCTTTAGTTTGTCCTAAATATAACTAATAAACTAAAGCAGAATCAGCAAGCTTTCAACTTCCAGTACTGGCAGAGTAGTCTGGTTGGTCTAATCCTGCCACAAATATAATAATAAAATATTAAAAATTCACTATTTAAAGGCACTGGAGTCTGACCGAAATCAGGCAGAAACCGCAACTGGTGAGATTTGGGAACTTGTGGCCTTTTGCCTGAAGCATTCCCCAATCCACTAACAGCTTGGTTAGCCTCACCTTACTAGCTTGAGGTGTCAGAGGACAACTCAAGTTTAGGGCTGACAGAGTAGCCAAAAAATCAGGGGCAAGGCTTGAGGGAAAGGCAGAAGGAATAAAGCCCAATTCATGCATATAAAATCTACTCAAAGTTTTCTCTCACTGCTGAAGTACACATATACAGGGGGGATCCCAGGCAGCCCATCAATAAAGCAGCAGGTGGAAGCTGAAAAACACTGCAGGATTTCAGCTGCTGCCCAACACAGGAGAGATAAGAGTGTGGAGTCCAGTGTAAGTTGAGCCAAGCTGTCTGCTAGAACAAAAATCACATTTCAGAAGAATATAACAGAATCCAGAGTTTCCACAATGTCCAGCACCCAATAACAAATCACGAGTTATAGGAAGAAAAAGCAAAATGTGACACACATGCACCAAAATGCTGTCAACAGAAACAAACTCCAAGATGACCCCAATGATATAATTAGCAGTCAAGGATTTAAAATTAGCCATTATAAATATGTTCAAGGACTTAAGGGAAAAAGGACACAATAAATTTTTGTTTTAGCTAAGAAATATGAATGATGGAAAAAAAAACAAATGGAAATTCTACAGCTAAAAAGTAAATTGAAACAAAATGTTCACTGGATTGAATTAACAGCAGATTCAAGATGACAGAACAGTTATTAAAGTTAGAGCATTAGAAATTATCCAATCTGAAAAACAGAGAAAAAATATTGTGGAAAAATAAGCAAAGCCTTGGAATATTTGAATAATGGATGAAAACATCCCAAATTTAGTGAAAGACATCAACCTACAGATCCAAAAAGCTCAACAAACCCCAAACAAGAAAACCACTTCTAGGCATACCATAGTCAGACCACTGGCATACAAAGAGGAAATCTTAAAAGCAGCCAGAGAAAAATAACACATTACATATAGGATAAAAACAACACCATTAAGAACACGAAAAGGCAAGTGAGACTGGGAGGAAATATTTACAAAACATATCCGACAAAGGACTTGTATCCAGACTGAAAAATGAAAACAAAACAACTTGCTAATCAAAAGAAATAACCCAATTTTTAAAAAAAGTGAGTAAAAGATTTGAACAAACACTTCATAAAGGAAGATTTACATTAGCCAATAAGTACAAAGAAAGGGCTCAGCATTTGTCATCAAGGAAATGCATTTTAATACTACAATGAGATGTCATTTCATACATTCTAGAATGGCTAACTTAAAGACGGACAGCAGTAAATGTGAATCAACCAGACGTTCACATATTGCTGGAGAGAATAAAACAGTACAAGCAGAGCTCACTTTGGCAGCACATATAGTAAAATAACAAAATGGTACAACTGGCCCAGCATGGTGGCTCATGTCTGTAATCCCAACATTTTGGGACGCCGAGGTGAGAGGACTGCTTGAGGCCAGGAGTTCAAGACCAGCCCAAACAACAAAGCAAGACCCTCTCTCTACAAAAAAAAAATAGCCAGGCATGGTGATATATGTGTGCAGTCCCAGGACTTTGGAAGATAGAGGCAAGAGGATTGCTTGAGCCCAGGCATTTGAGGCTGCAGTGAGCTATCATCCACCTCAGAGCTCCAGCCTGGGCAACAGAACAAGACCTTGTCTCTTTAAAAAAAAAGTATCTGTGGCCAGGCGTGGTGGCTCACACCTGTAATCCCAGCACTTTGGGAGGCCAAGGTAGGCAGATCACGGATCAGCTGAGGTCAGGAGTTCAAGACCAGCCTGGCTAACATGGTGAAACCCCGTTTCTACTAAAAATGCAAAAAATTAGCCAGGCGTGGTGGCACACACCTGTAATCCCAGCTATTAGGGAGGCTGAGGCAGGAGAATTGCTTGAACCCAGGAGATGGAGGTTGCAGTGAGCCAAGATCGCACCATTGCATTCCAGTGTGGGCAACAAGAGCAAAACTCTGTCTCCAAAAAAAAAAAAAAGTACCTGCAAAAAAGACTTATAGTCATACAACGGAATACTACTACTACTCCACAATAACAAAGAATGAACTATTGATCCATGTACAATATGGATGAATCTCAGACAATATGGTGAATGAAAGAAGCTGGACTGGCCGGGTGTGGTGGCTCATGCCTGTAATCCCAGCACTTTGGGAGGCCGAGACGGGAGGATCACCTGAGGTTGGGAGTTCGAGACCAGCCTGACCAACATGGAGAAACCCCATCTCTACAAAAAATACAAAATTAGCCAGGCAGGGTGGCACATGCCTGCAATCCCAGCTACTCGGGAGACTGAGGCAGGGGAATAGCTTGAACCTGGGAGGCAGAGGTTGTGGCGAGCCAAGATCGTGCCATTGCACTCCAGCCTGGGCAACAATAGCGAAACTCTGTCTCAAAAAAAAAAAAAAAAAAAAGAAAGAAAGAAGCTGGACCAAATGAGTATATACTTTAAGAGTCCATAAGTTTAAGATTAAAAAAAAAAGATTTAAAAAATGAGTAATTAAAAAATATGAAGATGGGTCAAACATACATAGAGTCAAACAGAACTTCACACTGGATACAGAACGGCGATAGAGGCTTGCTTCAAGTAGTTAAGCAGGAAACTACTTGCCAAGTGTGATTCAATACTTTATAGAGAGTAAATTTTACTTTTATAAACATTTTAAAAATGAAAACTCCTTAAGAGTAGCAAATGTGCCTAACTTGATTTGTTTTGGAGATACCTTAACACAGGTGAAATGTGGACAAAAGTTTTTTACAGCAATGAAGATAAAGGCATGGATAATGCATAATGACAATAAAACTTCTTTAAAAGTGGTTCTGATTTCAAGTAAAAGAACAAGAGAATATAGGTGTCAGAAGAGGTCATAAGGTGAATAATGTGAACACAATTTCAACATAAATAATCTTAACAGAGATTAAAATATAGGATTAATAATATAAAGGATGTTGTATATCTGATCCAGTGTCAGACCTACCATCATATGTTGCTTAACAGCAGGGATACATTCTGATAAATTCATTGTTAGGTGATTTTGTGTTGTGCAAACACCAGAGTATGCTTACACAAACCCAGATGGTTTAGCCTACTACACACCTAGGCTGTACAGTACAGTCTATTGTTCCAAGGCTGCACACGTGTACAGCATGTTATTGTACTGAATAGTGTAGGCAACCATAATACAATGCTAAATATTTGTGTACCTAAACATCAAAAAGGTACAGTAAAATATGGTTAAAATACGCATAGTTCACTATTCCCCTACCCCCTCCTTTCACGTGTAAAATGCAGATTCAGGCTGGGCATGGTGGCTCACGCCTTTAATCCCAGCACTTTGGGAGGCCGAGACAGGCAGATCACCTGAGGTCAGGAGTTCGAGACCAGTCTGACCAACACGGAGAAACCCCATCTCTACTAAAAATACAAAATTAGCTGGGCGTCGTGGAGCATGCCTGTAATCCCAGCTACTTGGGAGGCTGAGACAGGAGAATCACTTGAACCCAGGATGCAGAGGTTGCAGTGAGCCGAGATCACGCCATTGCACTCCAACCTGGGCAACAAGAGGGAAAACTCCACCTCAAAAAAAAAAAAAAAAAATATATATATATATGTATATATATGGTTTAGGGAACACTTATTCTATTTTATAAAATGAAGTGTTATCTGATTCTAGAATCACAAAGCCAATTGGGATCTTCAAGTATACACAGACACACACATACAGTTTAAAAGCAAAGGTATACCTGTATAGGGCATTTACCATGCATGGAACTTTGAGGACTGAAGTCGCTCTGGGTGAGTCAGTGAATCAGTGGGGAGCGAATGTGAAAATCTAGGACATTGCCATACAGTACTGTATACTTATAAACACTTCACACTTAGGCTCCACTAAATTTATTAAATTTTTCTTTCTTCACTAATACATTAACCTTAGCTTACTGTAACTTTATTTGATAAACTTTTACATTTTAACTTTTTGACTTTTGTAATAACACTTAGCTTAAAACACAAAACACTGTACAGCTGTAAAAAAAGTATTTTGATTGGGTGCGGTGGCTCACGCCTGTAATCCTAGCACTTTAGGAGGCCAAGGCGAGCGATTGCCTGAGCTCAGGAGTTCGAGACCAGCTTGGGTAACACGGTAAAACCCTGTCTCTACTAAAATATGAAAGAAATTAGCCGGGTGTGGCACGTGCGCCTGTGGTCCCAGCTACTCTGGAGGCTGAGGCAGGAGAATTGCTTGAACCCGGGAGGCGGAGGTTGCAGTGAGCCAAGATCGCACCATTGCACTCCAGCCTGGAAAACAGAGTGAGAATCTGTCTCTACAAAAAAAAAAAAAAAAAAGCATTTTCTTTATAGCCTTATTCTATAAGTTTTTTTTTCTATTCTTAAAAATTTTTTAACTTAAAAAATTTTAAGGGTTGGGATTATCAAGATGTCACTAGGCGATCAAAATTTTTCAGCTCCATTATAATCTTATGAGACCACCATCCTATAAGCAGTCTGTCATTGACGTAAACGTCATTATTCAGCACATAAGTGTATTTTGAATTTAAGAGTTTTACTTTGCTATTCTTTTTTTTTTTTCTGAGATGGAGCTTCACTCGGTCGCCCAGGCTGGAGTGCAGTGGTGCAGTCTCGCCTCACTGCAACCTCTGCCTCCTGGGTTCAAGAAATTCTCCTGCCTTAGCCTCTCTACTAGCTGGGATTACAGGGACCCACCACCATGCCCAGCTAATTTTTATATTTTACTAGAAACAGGGTTTCACCATGTTGGCCAGGCTGGTCTCAAACTTCTGATCTCAAGCAATCCACCCGCCTCAGCCTCCCAAAGTACTGAGATCACAGGTGTGAGCCACTGCTCCCCGCCTGCTATTCATTTTTTAAATTCTGGCTACAGTAACTACCCTATGCTAAATTTTATCTTACTCAAATACATTTACTATACAGGGGAAATGTTCCTAGTAATGAAAGAAAGTCCCGCTGTCATTACCTTGTCCTGAAGAGTTTGCTGCCATTTTCCTATTTTGTTTCAATTACGTCCAGTGGCAGTTGGTCAGCACTTCACAATCATCTGTAAAATATGTGTACACACATATACAATGTACCATATTTTAATCACAGACTAAAAGGAACAGCTAGCCTTGTTACAATGCAATGTTGTAATCTCATCAGAAAGATACATTTGAAATGTACACAGACTGAAATAACAAATTTAAACTCTGCTAGTGCCTCAAGCATTTAATACTACATTGTTTATTCTTGCAGATGTTCATACCATTTAGCATTAGTCTTTAATAAACATCATTAGGTTATATTTACCAAATATATCAACCAGTTGATAGAGTCCATAAAATCATGGTGCTAGGAAAAAAAATCATTCATCTATGGTGCCTCTCCATTCGTTTAAAACACATACTCAGCAACTACTGTGTACGCTGAAAGCTAAAAAAGGAAAAGGAGTACTGTACCTGCTCTGCACCATACACTGTGTAAGATGCTCGAAATTAGTTCCTTTATTTATTTATCACCATTTTATAGATGAGGAGACCATCCTCAGGGTCATAAAGGTAATAAGAATTCTTTGGGCTGCTGGTTTCCAAACTTCATGCTTTCGTACTAAATCCTGGGGAAATCCAAGATGAGCAAGACCCTCTCCTGCTCTCAAGGAACATATAACCCGATGGAAAAATAAAAGTCTTATTCAACCATCCGTACTATTAATAATAATTTCTAAAAAAGCTGAAACAAACGCTCTCTTTAAAAGGTGGGCACAGTGCTGGAGGCAAATAATTGATTCCATTGGGAGCAAAGAGTGATGCCTCAGTCTAGAAAGCCCGGGAAAGACACAAGGGATAGAAAACAGACGCCAATCGTTAGATGTCTCCTACGGCTGAAGCACAGAGCGAGTAATGCCGGGTTAGGACTGGAGGACAATAGGGCCATCTTGTGACAGGGCTAGACAGGCGTGCCAGAAAGGTCCCTGCCCGCGGGTGTGCAAGGCCGGCTGAGCCTGGGCTGTGAACGAGACGAAGGAAGCAAGAGCGAGAAATGCTGGGTGGCAAGGTCGGAGGGGAGGCCGCTGCCTGTAGCAACAAAGACAGCGGCGGCAGGTCTGCACCGGGGCCACACTTTTCTATTCTCCGGTGCTGCCAGGCTGTCGTACTTACCTGGGACGCTAGGACGCCGGGACCGCCTCGACTTCCAATAGCTGCTCTTAAAGGGGGCGCGACCACTTAGGCAAAAGGAGCTCAACTCGCCGCACTACAACCTTCCCGCCCCCGCTGCGCTTCCGCCTCCTGACTGACGTGCGCCCCAGGGAGCGGAAACCCCGCCTCCCGCCGGGACCCAACGGCCACCGCCCGTCGTGATTCGCATTTTAGCTGCCACCTCAATGCAGACGTCACTTTTTTTCCCAAAGAATGACAGTCGAAGAGGCTCACGGGAGATGCAACCGGTACTTTTGGGGGCGGGGCCGGTGTGGGGCGTGGTCCGGGGCGGGGTAGGGGCGGGGCTTCTAGGCAGGGGCGGGACGGAGAATACCTGGGTCCCTAGCACCAAAGCTGCCTTTTTCTTCATTGCCACTGCCTGGCCGATTGGCGACGGTGCGAGTCCGCCTCGGCCTCGGAGGAGAAGCGAGTCCAGAGGCTAGGGTCGCTCGCGAGCTTTAACAACCATCTCGGATTTCGCATTTACACACACACACACACACACACACACACGCACAAATCCAGGAATATTTTTTGTCTACAGTTTACATAATTACACACAATGAAAGCACTGAATATGGAGAATTTTATTACAGTGCAATAATCTATATTTAAGAAGTGGGTGTGCCAGATCGCAGAACACCAAGATACTACTGGTGGGATCACCTTCTACCCGCCTAATTCTAGCACAGTAGGTATCTACACATTTGCATTAAAATGTAATTTTATATCGATATGTGTTCAAATTGCACTTTTTAAATTTAAAACAATTTTTTTTGTGTGTATGTGGAGACAGTGTGTCACTTTGTTGCCCAGGCGGGTCTTGAACTCGTGTCCTCAAGGGATCTGCCCACCTCAGCCTCCCAAAATGCTAGGATTACAGGCGTGAGCCACCCTGCCCCGCTTAAAATTTCAGTTTCTTAATCTCTTCCGAAAGATACATTTGAAAAACACACAGACTTAAATCACAAATATAATCTCCCCAAGCGCCTCAAGCATTTAATTAAATAGAACGGATAATGAATTTGAACATATGTTTTTAATCATCGATGTTTGCTCAAGAGTAAAATGTTTATGATGCACAATTTTCTCGTGCATGGATCAATGGCTGAAATAAGTGTTTCAATACCAAGTATTTACTCAAAACCAAGCATTTATTTACTCTATACCAAGCAGCTATTGAGTGCCTTCTACAATGCGAGGTGCTTCCTGTGCATCAGCTCTGGTTCTGTTGTTCCCTGATTTATATTTGAGACTCGTGTTTCTTGCTCTATGTCAAGTAGCCAGCTGAGATTCAAATTAAAAGTTCTGCCAGATGTTAAGGCCCAAGTTCTTAAACCTCACACATTGCCTCTGCTCTGGAGGAAGGAATTCCTCTGAGACCAGTTCCTGCTGACTTGACTTTAATCCAGATATAAAGCCTGACACATTAGCATTTTGATGATAGGCCAAGAGCCCTTTGGACTTTGTGAGTTCTAGCATGATTAAAAAGATGACTGAGCTCTATATGGCGGATAGAACCTTAGAATTTTTGTTTTGTTTTGTGGCCTAGCTAGACAATGTAGAAACTAGGGCACAGAAAGTTCCGGTCTAAGTGTCAAATGGACATTCTGAACAAAGTTTATTTATAAGGGGTGAAAAGAGAGTTTTAACCCTAAGCAACATTTTATAATTTTGTAGCAAATTCAGCCTCCGAGAGTTGAAGGAACACTATCAGAAGAAAGATAAATTTAACTTGCTGCTGATTCTTTTGCCTTTTACTTGGTAGGGTATAACCCTTGAAACCCTTCTGTCTTCTCCCAGAGTTTTTGAAACTTCTGCCTCACTGTGTTAGCTTCTAACACAATGGTTAATAGTGGGTCAGTTTACTTGAATGCAAATCCCAGCTTTAACATGTAATGATGGTGAGCCCTGGTTTCACCTTTTGGTGTCTCTATTCTGTCATCTATAAAATGAGAATAAAAATAAATGATTGGGTATATGTAAATCACTTAGAATAGCACCCAGCACATAGCACTCAATAGATGTTGGCGATTAGATTATAAAGAATGAACAGTCTATTTTACTGGGTATCTTGACAAGTGGTCAGTAGGTCAGCTGAGCCTGGGTGTGGTGGCTCATGCCTGTAATCACAGCACTTTGGGAGGCCAAGGCAGAAGGATTGCTTGAGACCAGAATGGGCAATATGGTGAGACCTCATCTCTAGAAAAAAATTAAAAATTAGCCAGGCATGCTGGTGTGTGCCTGTGGTCCCAGCTATTTTGGAGGCTGGGGTAGGAGAATCGGTTGAGTCTTAGAGGTCAAGGCTACGGTAAGCTATGATTGTGCCACTGCACTCCAGCCAGGGCTTGCAATCGGAGGGGCAATCTAAAAATTATCAACAATAGTCCCGGCGCAGTGGCTCATGCCTGTAATTCCAGCACTTTGAGAGGCCGAGGTGGGTGGATCACGCGGTCAAGAGATCGAGACCATCCTGGCCAAATGGTAAAACTCCATCTCTACGAAAATACAAAAATTAGCTGGGCATGGTGGCACATGCCTGTCGTCCCAGCTACTTGGGAGGTTGAGGCCAGAGAATTGCTTGAACCTGGGAGGCAGAGGTTGCAGTGAACCGAGATCACACCATGGCACTCCAGCCTGGCGCCTGGCCACAGAGCAAGACTCTGTCTCAAAAAAAAAAAAAAAAATTATTAGCAATGCCTTCAGGGTGATTCTCCCATTGTCTTGATGAATAGCACCTGGCTCCCTTTTATTCCTACTAATCTTGTTACTAAAGGTAGCTTGGCCACATCCTTGGTTTTCTTCCTAATGTGTATATATATATATATATATATATATATTTTTTTTTTTTTTTCAGTGGCGCGATCTTGTCTCACTGCAACCTCCACCTCCTGGGTTCAAGCGATTCTCCTGCCTCAGCCTCTTGAGTAGCTTGGGCTACAGGCGCACACCACGATGCCTGGCTAATTTTTTGTATTTTAGTAGAGATAGGGTTTCACCATGTTGGCCAGGATGGTCTTGATCTCCTGACCTCGTGATCTGCCCGCCTCAGCCTCCCAAAGTGCTGGGATTACAGGCATGAGCCACCTCGCCCAGCCAATACAAGCTTTTAATTCAGCATTCACTTCACAACTGTTGAAAGCCACTTCCACATGTTTACATGTTTAGGTCTTTGTTATAGCAACACCTCACTCTTCTGGTGTCAATTTCTGTCTTAGTCCATTTTGTGCTGCTACAACAGAATAGCTGAGACTCGGTAATTTTTTTTCTTTTCTTTTTTTTTTTTTTTGGAGACTGTGTCTCGTTCCATTGCCCAGGCCAGAGTGCAGTGGCATGATCTTGGCTCACTGCAACCTCTGCCTCCCAGGTTCAACCGATTTTCATGCCTTACCCTCCTAAGCAGCTGGAACTATGGGTGTGTGCCACCACACCCAGCTAATCTTTTGTATTTTTAGTAGAGACGGGGTTTTGCCATGTTAGCCAGACTGGTCTCGAACACCTGACCTCAAGTGATCTGCCTGCCTCAGCCTCCCAAAGTGCTGGGATTACAGGCATGAGCCACCATGCCTGGCCAGAATTGGGTAATTTATTAGGAACAGAAGTTTTTTTTTCGTAGTCTGGAGGCTGGGAAGCTCAAAATCAGGGCATCCGCATCTGATGTTGAGTGAGGGCCTTCTTGCTGTGGCCTCATGTAGGAGAAGAGCAGAAGAGAGTAAACACACTCCCACAAGCCCTTTATATAGTGACATTAATTTGTTCATGAGGGCAGTGCACCTGTGACCTAAACATCTCCCTTTAGGTCCCGCCTCCTAACACTGTTGCATTTTCAACATGAATTTTTCAAGGGTACAAAAACATTCAAACTTCAGCACACTGTGCAACTAATATGCCGATCAACATTACTGGGCTGTCAAAGTTCAAAGTGTTTGCTCTTCTGAAATTATTGCCCTGGCATTGTTAACAGTTCTACAGCAGGGTGCAGTGGCTCATACCTGTAATCCCAGCACTTTGGGAGGCCAAGGCAGGCAGATCACCTGAGATCAGGAGTTCAAGACCAGCCTGACCAACATGGAGAAACCGTGTCTCTACTAAAAACATAAAATTAGCCGGGTGTAGTGGCACGTGCCTGTAATCCCAGCTACTTGCGAGGCTGAGGCAGGAGAATTGCTTGAACCCGGGAGGCAGAGGTTTTGGTGAGCCAAGATCATACCGTTGCACTCCAGCCTCAGCAACAAGAGCGAGAAACTCACAAATTAGCTGAAGAGCACTTAATGACAAAATATCAGCCCTATACTGTATGTTCCAAATCCCTGCGCATTCTTGAAGTTCCTTGATAGTTAATCAGTATCTTTTATTTACTACCCTTGAGCCAATTTTATTCAACCTGAATCTTAGGAAAGGACTGTGTACGTATGGTGGCTAAAAGTAAAGGTACTTGTGGCCAGGTCCTAATCCCTGGAACCAGTAATTATTACCTTATATGGAAAAAGCATCTTTGCACATGTGATTAAATTAAGGCTCTTGAGATAGGGAGATGATCCTGGGCCCTCACTGCAATCACAAGTACACAAGTGTCTTTTTTTTTTTTTTTAAGAGACGGGGTATTGCTATGTTGCCCAGGCTGGAATGCAGTGGCTATTCACAGGCACGATCCCACTGCTGATCAGCAAGGGAGTTTCGACCCACTCCATTTCCGACCTGAGCTGGTTCACCCCTCCTTAGGCGACCTGGTGGTCCCCCGCTCCTGGGAGGTCACCATATTGATGCCGAACTTAGTGTGGACACCTGATTGGCACAGCGCACTACAGCCCAGAACTCCTGGGCTCAAGCGATCCTCCCACCTCAGCCTCCCAAGTAGCTGGGACTAGAGGCATGTGCTACCGCACCTGGCCATTTTTCTTTCTTTTTTTTTTTGAGACAACATCTCTCTCTGTTGCCCAGGCTGAAATGCAGTGGTGTGAGATTGGCTCACTACAACCTCCACCTCCCAGGTTCAAGTGATTCTCTTGCTTCAGCCTCCTGAGTAGCTGGGATTACAGGCACTTGCCACCATTTCCAGGTAATTTTTGTATTTTTAGTAGTGACAGGGTTTCACCATGTTGGCTAGGCTGGTCTCAAACTGGTGACCTCAAATGATTCTTCTGCCTTGGCCTCTGAAAATGCTGGGATTACAGGCATGTAATCCCAGCCACAAGTGTCTTTACAAGAGAGAGGCAGAGGGAGATTTGACATAGATAGGAGAAGGCAATGTGACCACAGAGGCAGTGATTAGAGTGATGTAGCTACAAGCCAAGGAATGCTGGCAGCTCCCAGAAGCTTGAAGAAGCAAGGAAGCGATGCTCTTCTGTAGCCTCTGGAGAAAGTGTGGCCCTGCTGATGCTTTGATTTCGGCTTAGTGAAATTGGTTTGAACTTCTGGCCTCCAGAACAGTGAAAGGATAAATTTCTGTTGTTTTAAGGCACCAAGTTTATGGTAATTCATCACAGTGGCCATATCTCAGAGCACATGAACTTTTTTTTTTTTTTCCTGAGACAGGGTCTTGTCTGTCACCCAGGCTGGAGTGCAGTGGTGCAATCCCAGCTCACTGTGGCCTCCACCTCCTGGACTCAAGCTATCCTCCTATTCAGCTTCCAGAGTAGCTGGGATTATAGGTGTATGCCTGGCTAATTTTTGTATTCCATGTAGAGATAGAGTTTTGCCATGTTGCCCAAGCTGGTCTCAAACTCCTGGACTCGAGTGATCCACCTACCTTGACCTCCCAAAGTGCTAGGATTACAGGCATGAGCCACCATGCCTAGCAACAGGTGAAAATCTTTGAGAAACAAATCTTTGAATGACTTTTTCTAAAAATTGGGGTTGTATTTTAATGAAATATTTCAGACTTATAAAAATACATAGCTGACGATATAATAGACACCCCTGACATACTACCCAGCCTAAAAAAATAAAACATTCCAAATCCACTTGAATCCCCCAGACGTCATTTCTCCACTGTGTCCCTCTCCCTCCACCTGGGAGGTAACCACTTTGCTGAATTTAGTTTTCATTGTTCCAATACATATCTTTAAATTTGTACTACATTTGGCTGGGTGCAGCAGCTCATACTTTTATTCCCAGCACTTTGGAAGGCCAAGGCTGGCAGATCACTTGAGCTCAGGATTTTGACATCAGCCTGGCCAACATGGCAAGAACTCGTCCCTACTAAAAATACAAAAACTACCTGGGCGTAGTGGCAGACACCTGTAATCCCAGCTATTTGGGTGGCTGAGGCAGGAGAATTACTGGATCCCAGGAGGCAGAGGTTATAGTGAGCTGAGATCATGCCACTGCACTACTGCACTCCCACCTGGGAGACAGCGTGAGACCCTGGCTCCAAAAAAAAAAAAAAAAAAGAAAAAGAAAAATTTGTCCTACATTAAATCTCTTAAAATTACATTGTTTTAAAAGCTTATAAAAATGCTGATGCAATATATATATACATACAAATACTATGTACATATATATACCATGTATATATATAGAGAGAGAAAGAGTCATCCCTTGGTATATGTCGGGGATTGGTTCAAGGAGCCTCGTGTATACCAAAATCTGAGTATATTCAAGTCTGTCAGTCAGTCCTGCAGAACTCATGTACAGGAGAAGTCACCCTCTGTATATACACGTGGATTTTGCATACTACGAACACTGTAATATCAATCTGCAGTTGGTTGGGAAAAAATCCATATATAAGTGGACTTAATGCAGTTCAAGCCCCTGGTGTTCAAGAGTCAACTGTATATCCTTTTGCAATCTGCTTTTTTTTTTTAAATTGAGGGCTTTCTATATGCAAGGCACAGTGTTGGGCAGTGCAGATGAAAAGACAAATCAGATAAGAAAATTTTGGGCCGGGCACAGTGGCTCACGCCTGTAATCCCAGCACTTTGGGATCTGAGGTGGGTGGATCACCTGAGGTCAGGAGTTTGAGACCAGCCTGACCAACATGGAGAAACCCTGTTCCTAGTAAAAAATACAAAATTAGCCCGACGTGGTGGCAGATGCCTGTAATCCCAGCTACTCAGGACGCTGAGACAGGAGAATTGCTTGAACCCGGGAGGCGGAGGTTTTGGTGAGCCGAGATCGCGCCATTGCACCCCAGCCTGGGCAACAAGAGTAAAACTCCATCTCAGAAAATGTTGCACTGACCTTAGCTAATGTTGCCTCTTAGAGGAGCTTAAAATGTAGTCTTTTACAGGTATTTTCCCTTTGTTTTATTTTCAAACTAAAAAAAATTCTTTAATTTTGTATTGGGAAGCTCCTGAATCAGAATAGGTTCAGAGAGCCCCCGCTGCCATTGTTTGGAAGGAAGCTTCCTGCTCAGTACATACCTTCTAATACTTAAATGTGGGACTGTAGCTTTGAGTTAATAACATGCTTGTCTCTCTTGCTGCCACTTATATGGCTTCTTTTCTAGAACATTTTTAAAAGAAATCATCTTATTTTGAGAAATGTTTTATTTTATTTTATTTTTTATTTTTTTTGAGATAGGGTCTTGCTCTGTCACCCAGGCTGGAATGCAGTGGTGCAATCTCGGCTCACTGCAGCCTCCACCTTCTGGGTTCAAGCGATTCTTCTGCTTCAGCCTCTAGCTGGGATTATAGGCATGCAGCACCACATCTGACTAATTTTTGTATTTTTAGTAGAGATGGGGTTTCACCATGTTGGCCAGGCTGGTCTTGAACTCTCAACCTAAGGTGATCTGCCCGCCTCAGCCTCCCAGAGTTCTGGGATTACAGGTGTGAGCCACTGTGTCCAGCTTTATTTTGAAAAATCTTTGATAATTTTTTATCATCCATTTCTAACAGTTGTCAGTCAACACTTGTCCTGTGTCTGGATATGAAGGTTATTCATCTTTATAGGATTTCCAAAATAAACCAGATGATATTTCTCAAAATTAAGAATTGTTTGGAATTTAGGTTTACGACTTAAACACAACCAAACCCGCAAAACAGATACATTCTGGCTAATACATTAAATTTAATGTGACAATTGATGTTTTGGCAAATGCAATTGCTATTCACAGTGTAAAGAGGATGCCCTTAACAACGACATGCATTCCTTTGGGTTTGCTTGCCTATATCACTGAGTCACCCCAGGGTAACTCAATTCTCCCACCAGTTTCCTCTATTCAAAAGACTGTAAACTATTTATATAGTATAGTGTAAAGTCATTTGGCCTTCATTAGGCTTAGTACCCCCGCCACATTTTACAGTATCCAGTACACACATGCACACACACAGATTTGTTAAAGGACAGCTGAGAACCTCTGTGCTTGGGATCTGGCATTTGGCTCTGGCACAGAACAACCTGAAATCTTGAATGTCTGCTTCTGTGACTAACACCATTATACCCTGTGGGAAACACCTCTTGCCCTGTGGTCTTGAAAGAAAAGGCCGCTGGGTTGGACTGCTGTGAAGGTTTACGGGTTATGCCTTGGTTGAGGTTAGAAATGGACAGTGCATTTTAGTGCCAGGAATCATTGAGCTGCAGAACTTAGGCAAGAGAAAAAGCAAATTATTAACTTCCAAATACCTCCTCTCAGATCAGAGGAATTCAGTGGAATTGTGCACAACCAAGAATGGTTTCCCTTTAGTGAGTGTCCGTTTTCCTGCTTTTCATATTCTCATTTGTGATTCTGTAGCTGGTCAGAATTAGTTCAGTATTCACAACAACTGTACTGCTGGCTAAAGAATTATTTCTGTAATATTAAACATTTGTATTTGTATATAGGTTTATAAGTAACGTAAGTGAAGCATCATACTGATTCTCTAGTAACAAAGGTATTGTATTAAGATAATAAAATTTGCAATACACGTAATTTATGACCAAACAAAAAATATCCTACTAGTCTGTGATGATAATTTATCTTGTGTATTATAGACTGAATGTGTCCCTCTGTTATGGGATCTTTGGGGTGTCGATTTTCTGGCCAGAAGGGTCTGTGGTTGCAGCACCTTTGCCGGAGTTCTTGTCCTGTGTCCAGGAAGAATGAGGTACACAGACAAATGAAGGGTGAACAAGACAAAGCAGAGTTTTATTTAGTGTTACAACAGCTCAGAGGAGACCCACAGTGGGCAGCTCCTCGCTGTACGCAGGTCACGTGTCCAGTATTCAGGTCGCACAAGAGAGGAGGCGCTGGAGAGGGTGGCTCCTTTCTGCTGGCAGGTTGTCTCTGCAGCTCTCAGCGGAGAAGGCAGCTCCTCTCTGCAGCTGGTCGTCTATAGTCTCTCTGTCCTCTTTAGTCCTCTGCCGACCTCTGCCCTGCTCTGGCTGAGCTCAGGGCTTTTATAGACCTCAGAGAAGAGGAAGTGCATGCTGATTGGTCCACAGGTAGCCATGGGCACCCAGAAGAGGCACCGTGAGTCCCCACTCTGGTTGGCAGGACAGGCAGCCCGGCCTGAAGGTGGGGCCTTACCAAAGACCCACACCCTTCCACCCAGGACTCTGCCTCCCACTGCCATTCAAGGCCCTGGGGCTCAGCCCCAAACCTGCTCCAAGATCGGAGCTGGCTCCAGGAGAGGAGAGAGGCCAGGCAAGGGGAACAAACGTCCCCGAGCCAGCAGGGATTGATGGGGGTAAGGGTGGTCAAGGGGATGGGAAATGGGGGCCCTTCCCAAGCCCCAAGGATGCAGACTACAGAGATGCCCAGGTCCTGTGCCCAGAAGGGGAGCCACAGTTGCACCCGGGGAGCTTCCGCCCAGCCAACTTGGAATGGTTGGGGTTCCTGCTTGTCCTCAGCTCCTGCCTGCTCTAAGCTGGAGGCCTAGGTCTGCATCCGCAGGTCAAGTGGTTGCAGTTGCACCCAGGAGGGCAGATCCTGCCTGCTCCCAGCCCCTTCCAAGAGCACAGGGAGGTTCGGACTTACAGCTGCAGTTTGGGCGGCTGTAGTCCCACCCAGGAGGGCGGGGCTCCCACCAGCTCCATGGAATGTGCAGCCCCAGTTGTGCCTCCCTGCTGCGGTCGGAGTGATGGCAGCAGCCACTGCCATCACCTCCAAAGATCATGTGTGGAAGTCCTAACCTCCAGTGTGGCTGGATTTGGAGATGGAGGTCTCCAAGGAAATAATTAAAGTTAAATGAGGTCATAAGGATGGGGTCCTGATTTGATAGGATTAGTGGCCTCATAAGAAGAGACACCAGAGAGCTTGCTGGCTCTCTCCCCTAGAACACAGTCAAGAGGTCACATGAGCACATAGCTGGATGATGGTTATCTGTCAGCCAAGAGAACACGCCTCAGAATGAAATCTGCCTTGCTGGTCCCTTCATCTTTGACTTCCAGAACTGTAAGAAAAAATGTCTGTTGTTTAAGTCACCAAGTCTGTGGTCTTTTGTTCTGGCAGCCTGAGCTGACCAATACAGTGTTTTAGTACAGTGTGTAAAATTTGTGATTCACTTCTGAATCTAAATATTGCTTTAAGAATTTCATTAGCAGCCACACTTATAATTTTAACACTTTGGGAGGCCAAGGCAGGAGGATCACTTGAGCCCAGGAGTTTGAAACCAGCCTGGGCAATGTGGCAAAACCCCATCTCTACCAAATAATGCAAAAAATTAGCCTGGTGTGGGAGCGTGTGCCTGTGGTCTCAGCTACTCAGGAGGCTGAGGTGGGAGGATCACCTGAGCCTAGGAGGTGGAGGTTGCAGTGAGCTGAGATCGCACCACTGCACTCCAGCCTGGGTGATAGAGCTAGACTCTGTCTCAAAAAAAAAAAAAAAAAAAAAAAAAAGGAGGCCGGGTGTGGTGGCTCATGCCTATAATCCCAGCACTTTGGGAGGCCGAGGTGAGCGGATTACGAGGTCAGGAGTTTGAGACCAGCTGGCCAAAGAGACCAGCCTGGCCAACATGGTGAAACCCTATCCCTACTAAAAATACAAAAATTAGTCGGGCATGTTGGTGGGTGCCTGTAACATCAGCTACTCTGGTGGCTGAGGCAGGAGAATTGCTTGAACCTGGGAGGCAGAGGTTGCAGTGAGCCAAGATCGTGGTATTGCACTCCAGCCTGGGCGAAAGAGAGAGACTTTGACTCAAAAAAAAAAAAAAAGAAAAGAAAAAATAAAAAGTATCATGGACATGGACTTTTATACCATGGGGTACAATGGAGATTTCTCAAAAGTCTTCATATAATTCTATTACTTCAGGAGTGGAGAAAGGTAAGCACAGGGTTGGCTTTACAAAGAATATCGCTAAACCTTGGAAAAAGAGTGGGAGGCACTGTAAATATGTTTAGCTTTGATATTTCATGTTTTGATTTTTAAAATTTTTATTTTAATTTTTAAATTACAAAATAAATAAATGCTTATTGTACTCTGTGAAAGTAAACAACATAAAGTTGTAGAAAAGAAACATTAATCTGGTCTGTCCCCTCCACTAATCTCTGCTCCCTGACCCTCACCAAGTTGAAAACCTTAAGTCTGGGTGCATATTCTTTCATTCTTGTAGAAAATCTACACATAGGCAGGGCCCGGTGGCTCATGCCTGTAATCCCAACACTTCAGGAGGCCGAGGAGGGCGGATCATGAGATCAACAGTTTGAGACCAGCCTGACCAATATGATGAAACCCCGTCTCTACTAAAAATACAAAAATTAGCTGGGCATGGTGACGTACGCCTGTAATCCCAGCTACTTGGGAGGCTTAGGCACGAGAATTGCTTGAGGCTGGAAGGAGGATGTGGCAGTGAGTGAGATTGCACCAGTGCACTCCAGCCTGGGTGACAAAGCACGATCCTGTCTCAAAAAAAAAAAAAAAAAAAGGCAGAAGGCAGAATCCTGATTAACCCATGTGTGGTTGCTGCCGGGTGTATCCTTTTGCTCAGATGATGCTTTAAGACCTGCCTTAATCACATGACTTTCTCTTTTGGGTAAAGAGTTGAAAATGGGTCCTAACAGCAGTTGTCAAAAATGAGCCAAACCGTGCTTAGTGATGTGCTTCCGAAGACTATAGTCTGGAAAGCAGGGAGGGGGAGTAACTTTACAGTGGAGAAACCTGGCAAACACTACCTTGACCAGACAATTAAGTTTAACACCCTCAGTGATAAGCCATGTTGACGATATGTGCTCTTGATATGATGATCTAGTTTGGATGTCTGTCCTCTCCAATCTCATATTGAAATGTGATCCTCAGAGTTGAAGGTGGGGCCTACTGTTTGGGTCATGGGGGTGGATCCCTCATGAATGGTTTGGTGCCTTCCCCATGGTAATGAGTGAGTTCTCACTCTGTTAGTTCATGAGAGAGCTTGTTGTTGTTTTTGAGACAGGGTCTCACTCTGTCACCCAGGCTGGAATGCAGTGGCACGATCTCAGCTCACCGCAACCTTCACCTCTTGGGTTCAAATGATCCTCATGCCTCAGCCTCCTGAGTAGCTGGGATTACGGGCTTGTACCACCAAGCCCAGCTAATTTTTGTATTTTTAGTAGAGACAAGGTTTCACCATGTTGGCCAGGCTGCTCTTGAACTCCTGGCCTTAGGTGATCTACCCACCTTGGTCTCCCAAAGTGTTGGGAATACAGGCGTGAGCCAAAACACCTGGCAAGAGAGCTAGTTGTTTAAATGAGCCTGGGACCTCCTCCTCTCTCTTGCTCCCTCTGTTGCCATGTGATACGCTGGCTGCTTCTTTGCGTTCTGTCATGATTATAAGCTTCCTGAGCTCGCCAGAAGCTGATGCTGGCACTATGCTTCTTGTACAGCCTGCAAATCATGAGCCAAATAAGCCTCTTTTCTTTATAAATTATCCAGTCTCAGGTATTCCTTTATAGCAGTGCAACACAGATTAACACATACGATGTGATTAGAATGGTACTTTACTGACCAGGTGTGGTGGCTTACGCCTGGAATCCCAGCACTTTGGGAGGCTGAGGCGGGTAGATCACCTGAGGTCAGGAGTTTGAGACCAGCCTAGCCAAAATAGTAAAATCCTGTCTCTAGTAAAAATACAAAAAATTAGCTGGGCATGGTGGTGCACGCCTATAATCCCAGCTACTCCAGAGGCTGAGGCAGGAGAATTGCTTGAACCTGGGAGGCGGAGGTTGCAGTGAGCTGAGATTGAGCCATTGCACTCCAGCCTGGGCAACAAGAGTGAAACTCATCTCAAGGAAAAAAAAAAAAAAAAGAATGGCTCCTTACCTCGGTTGTCTTCCTCTCAAAAACCCCCAAACGCCACTTTAGCCACAAGGACAACATCAGACAAAACCAAACTGAGGGGAAATCTACAAAGTACCTGATGAATAACTTTCCCAAAACTGTCAAGACTATCATAAGCAAGCAAAGTCTGAGAAACGGTCACAGACCAGAGCAGGCTGAGACATGACTGCAAAATGTAATGTGGTATCCTGGGTGGGATTTTGGGACAAAAAAAGAAATTTGGGGAAAATCTAGTGAAATAAGAATAAAGTATACAGTTAATAGCAACGCAGCAATGTTGACTCTTTATTTGTGACAAATGTACCAGAATGATATACGATGTTAACAACGGAGACGCGGGGTAAGGAGTATGCAAAAACGCTCTGTACTGTCTTTGCAACTTTTCTGGAAATCCAAACTATTCTAAAATTAAAAGGAGAGAGGGCAATTATTGCTAACCACATCCTTCCTCTGGGAGTATATCTATGCCAAGAAAGCATCCTGCCTCCAGAAACAAAGAATTGGTACCTCTATAACCTAGTGCTTAATTTGAACCAATTATGTGGGTGGTCAGGAAGGAGTTGTGAGAAGTCATTTCCCCTGTCCAAATCCTCCTGCTAGCTCAGAGAAGCCTTTCCAAGGAAGCCTTCCATTCGGGCTGTCCTTGCTACGCCATGCATCCCACCCCAGCAAGCACTATGGTTCCTAACTAAAAGAGTGCCCACCCAGATGCTGCCCAGGATTGCCAGGCTTATTCTCTGCACCTGTTGCTTCTGGGTCTTGAACCCTGGCTCTGTTCTTGACCTTTGACATTTGCTTTTGCCACCACCACCACTTCCCTTGCTTTAGTGACTAATTCAGATGCCTGACTCTGGTTCTCTGGTCTCGGCTCCTCACTTTACTCAGCTCTGCACAATCCCTTGATTCCTGTACCACCTGGAGCTGCAGGTGAGAGCTATTCCTTCCATCCTTCTTTACTTGTCTGACTGGCCAAAGCGCAGCTGGGCCTCAGCTGAAAGGAGGAGTGGACACTGTGTAGCTTTTTGTTTTTTGAGACATGGTCTCACTCTGTCACCCAGGCTGGAGAGCAGTGGCACGCCTGGCTCACTGCAACCTCTGCCTGCCAGGTTCAAGCGATTCTTGTGCTTCAGCCTCCTGAGTATCTGGGATTACAGATGTGCACCACTACACCTGGCTAATATTTGTATTTTTTTAAGTAGAGATGGGGTTTTGCCATGTTGGCCAGGCTGATCTGGAACTCCTGGTCTCATGTGATCTGCCTGCCTCAGCATCCCAAAGTGCTGGGATTACAGGTGTGAGCCAAAGTGCCCAGTCTGTCTCCCATTTTCATGAGTAGTGGTGGTGGTGTTTTCCTGCCTGCTACATCACAGGAAGCCCTGAGTGGGAGCAGAGGTGGAACACCAAGCCTCCTACCCTGCCAATCAGAAAATCCAGAAACCGGTCGGGCTCAGTGGCTCATGCCTGTAATCTCAGCACTTTGGGAGGCCGAGGCGGGTGGATCACCTGAGGTCGGGAGTTTGAGACCAACCTGACCAACATGGAGAAACCCTGTCTCTACTAAAAATACAAAAATTGGCCAGGCTTGGTGGCACATGCCTGTAGTCCCAGCTACTCAGGAGGCTGAAGCAGGAGAATCACTTGAACCCGGGAAGTGGAGGTTGTGGTGAACCAAGATTGTGCCATTGCACTCCAGCCTGGGCAACAAGAGCGAGACCCCGTCTCAGAAACAACAACAACAACAACAAGAACAACAAAAATCCTGAAACCCCAGCATCATTAATTACCTTCTATAGCTGGGAGGAATGGGGAAGCCCTGTCTCTAGCAACTCACCTCACCTGGATCTATAATCTGGGTGTGAAGTACAATTTTATTGCCGTGTCCCCAGCACCATCTTGCTATATAGCTAGCAGGTCGTGCATAAAGACAAGGCCTCGTGCATGCACACTCTCACTACCTCTGTGCAGTGAAGATGTGTCTGCAGGCCTGGGTTACAAAGCACAGGAAGGACTGCAGAGCTGGTGTGGCTGGAGCTACCACAGTGGCAGAACCTAGGGCAAGAATCTGGGAAGTCAGTGGAATTTCAAGGTTTTCAGAAGGATCAGGAGGTCTGCCTTAGGAAGCCAGGAACTCTACTCTTTTTCTTAGAGTTTGCCCTTCATCTGTGTAAAGCGGTGTTTCTGAATTTGCTTTTTTAAAAAATCACTGCCCCTAAAGGGGAAAAATTAATTAGGTTTAAATGCTCCCTAACAAGAAAAATTAAATACTAAGGAATAAGGCTGAGTTTTGTGAGGGCCAGAAACCATTATGTTTAAGATTTTTTTTGCCCCCCTATTCCAAGAAGCAATTTACATCCTTTTGCAGGTGATATTGCCTCTTTTGAGATTGCATGTTACAGAAGGTTGGTACTCTTGCTGTGAACATTGCAACCCACAAGGTGAACTCTCTTCTTAGACTTTCTCCTGCTTGCCTGTATTCCTTGTCTTCTGAATCCATAAGGATGAATTCATCAGCAAGTCACAGGGATTCAAATTAAACTGCCTGACACCATAGGGAGGTTTATATTCTACAAAAGAAGTCTGGATTTAGATGCAGTGGCTCCACCAAAGACACAGGCTCTTTCTATTTATCCACCCAACTATCTTCAGGGTATCTGGAACGTCTCCACTCATGGCCACAAGATGGCTGCAGCAGGCCCAGGCATCGGTCCACACATGACTGCATTTGAAAGGGAGAAGAGACAAGCAATGAAGCAATGAAGAAGGAGCAAACGACTCTCTGGTAGGGAAGTAATAGTGGCTGACACTTCTCTCTTTTTGCGTATTTCCTTCTTCCTTTGTCAGTTGCCTTTATTTAAACTGGCATTCCCCAAACCCACGTGTGCATCAATATGCATCAAAGTGGAAGAAGCACTCTTCATAGACCTCATGCAAATGACTATCTCTGGGCCTCAGCTTCCACACTTTTGAAGCAAGGGTTGAAGACTAGAAGGCCCTCCCCCCGACCCCCTTTTTTTTTTTTTTTTGAGATGGAGTTTTTGCTCTTGTTGCCCAGGTTGGAGTGCAATGGCACAATCTCGGCTTGCGGCAACCTCCGCCTTCTGGGTTCAAGCGATTCTACTGCCTCAGCCTCCTTAGTAGCTGGAACTGCAGACATGTGCCACCACACCCGGCTAATTTCGCATTTTTAGTAGAGATGGGGTTTCTCCATGTTGGTCAGGCTGGTCTCAAACTGCCAACCTCAGGTGATCTGCCCACCTCGGCCTCCCACAATGCTGGGATTACAGGCATGAGTCATCACATTCGGCCTAGATGCCCTTTTTAACATAAACTTTTTATTGAAGTGGAACATAAAGGTTCACAAATCATAAAAATGCTGCTTGATGATTTTTTTTTTGAGACAGGGTCTCACTCTGTAGCCCAGGTTGGAGTGCGGTAGCACAATCTCTGCTCTGCCTCCCAGGCTCCCAGCCTCAAGTTATTCTCCCACCTCAGCCTCCTTGGTAGCTGGGACTACAGGCACATACCACTATTCCTAGCTAATTTTTTGTAGAAACAAGATTTCACCATGTTGCTCAGGCTGGTCTTGGGCTCAGGCAATTTGCCCACCTCGGCCTCCAAAAGTATTGGAATTATAGCCATGAGCCACTGTGGCCAGCCTGCTTGATGAATTCTTCCAAAAAAAACCAAAAAACAAAACAAAAACCAAGCCCCAAAATCCAAAAACAAGTACCCCAGAAACTCATTACAAAGGTAACACTATTCTGATTTCTCACACTATATGTTAGTTTTGTCCGTTTTTTAGCTTTATATAAATGGAGTCTTACAGCAGATGTTCTTTTCTATCTAGCTTGTTTCACTCACTATTATGTTTGTGAGATGCATTCACCATGTTGTTCCTTCATTCTGTTGTGCAATATTCCATTGTGTGAATGTACCACATTTATTCATACATTCCACTGTTGACAGCCACGTGACCTGTTTCTAGTTTTGGCTCTCGTAAATAGCCCTTCTGAGTAGATTCTTGGATCCATCATTTTGTGAATATATGCATGCATTTCTGTTGTGTTCTGAATGTAAAACTGCTGGGCCATATCATGTGTGAATGTCCATGTTCCAGACGCCTTTTTTTTTGAGACAGAGTTTCATTCTGGTTGCCCAGCCTGGAGTACAGTGGCTCGATCTGGGCTTACTGCAGTCTTGTGCCTCAGCCTCCCGAGTAGCTGGGATTATAGGCATGTGTCACCTCGCCTGGCTAATTTTTGTATTTTTAGTAGAGACGGGGTTTCACCGTGTTGGTCAGGCTGGTCTCAAACTCCTGACCTTGGGTGATCCCCCTGCCTTGGCTTCTCAAAGTGCTGGGATTACAGGAATGAGCCACTGTGCTCCAGATGACTTTTAAGGATCACTCCTAGTGATGGAATCAAACACTCTCATGGAGGCACACAGCCAGTAAGTAGGTTTTTCATCCTATCCAAAGAATCACTGCTAATAAGACTCAATGCCTGTGTTTCCAGTACTTGTCAGTTTCATATCTTCTCCAGCCCAACCTCTCTAATGAGTAGCCCTCACAAAGGAATACACATGCATGCCCACACTCCATACACCTGTGCCTGCTTGTAAAGAAAGCCAGGTAGCACATATCCTTCAGTGATGTCAGTGACAGGTGTTTATACAGTGGTCCAGCTACTAGGAGCCTTTAGGGTAGGCCAAGGTTTTGGGGGCTCTGGAAAGTATCTACTCCTCTGTGATCTACTTCACAACCAGACTTATGAAATGAAACAATCAACAGATAGGTTATTAACTTAAAATTTTTTTTAATTTAAAATTTTTCATGGGTACATAGTAGGTGTATATATTTATAGGGTACATGAGATGCTTTGATACTTTGATACAGGCATATGATGCATAGTAACATCAGGGTAAATAGGCTATCCATCACCTCAATCTTCCCTTATATTTTAAGCACCCGGTATATGCTCACTAAAAATAATCATAAAAGTTTAGGAGCAAAAGGACCTTATAATTTTCTATAGACAATTGCTTTCTAAGCAAGTTTTCAAACAGGAAATTAATTTAAAGTAAAACTTAAAGGTTTGGAATGTCAATTTGTGGTTTAGAAAAATGGAAGGATCTTGGCTGAGAGCAGTGGTTCTTTGGGAGGCCAAAGCTGATAGATCACTTGAGGTCAGGAGTTTGAGACCAGCCTGGCCAACATGGTGAAACCCTATCTCTACTAAAAATACAAAAATTAGCTGGGTGTGGTGGTGCATCCTAGCTACTCAGGAGGCTGAGGCAGGAGAATTGCTTGAACCCAGGAGGCAGCAGTTACAGTGAGCTGAGATCGCACCACTGCACTACAGCCTGGGTGACAGAGCAAGACTTTGTCTCAAAAACAACAACAACAACAACAAAAAACAAAAACAGAAGGATCTTGATGGATTCATGCTAGGTTAAAAGAGAGAGAGAGAGAGAGGTGGGGGGGGAGCTGGGTGTGGTGGCTCACACCTGTAATCCCAGCACTTTGGGAGGCTGAAGCAGGCGGATCACCTGAGGTCAAGAGTTTGAGACCAACCCGGCCAACATGATGAACCCCCATCTCTAGTAAAAATACAAAAATTAGCTGGGCATGGTAGTGCATGCCTGTAATCTCAGCTACTCAGGAGGCTGAAGCAGGAGAATCTCTTGATCCTGGGAGGCGGAGGTTGCAGTGAGCCACTGCATTCTAGCTTGTGTGACAAAGTGAGATTCTGTCTCAAAAAAAAAAAGGAAGTATCTTGATGGATTGATGCTAGGAGGTTGAAAGAGAACAAGCAAGAGAAATGGAAGAAGCTAAAAGAACAGTGTTTCTCAAAATATAGTCTATAGACCAGCATCAGCATAAGCATCACCTAGGAGATTAACATTTTTAAAAAAAAATTATTCCAGGCCTCACTCCAGAAGCAGAATCTCTTGATGTGGGGCCTGGAAGTTTGCATTTTAACAAGCTCACAAGTGATTGTTAGGCACCCAAAGTTTGAGATTCAGAACACTGACTGCATGACTGTCTTGCATTACTCACTGCATTGTGGTCTCCATGATTTGCAAGGCCAGGAGCTTTTCTACACAGAGAGATAAAATGATGCTGTCATTCACCCACAAGCCCCTCTGCTGGTTCAGTAGCAAGTTCCAATTTCTTGTTTGTAAAACTGTTCAGATCCTGGACTCAAGTGGACCTTGTTTCTTTCCCGGGACATCATTGGATGAATTAAATTGTCTACACAATTTTGTCTCTGTTGGGGATTGTGCCTTCTCACTTGCCCCCCTTGTTTGAGACAGCCCTCTGTGGCTTGCGACATGTCACTCTGAATGCTCTCTGAAAACGTCCTTTGTCCTCACCAGCCGTCCACTTCAGAAGTGGTGGTGTTATTCTGAGGCAGGGTTTGGGATGCCATATAGAATAAAGCTATGATTGTACTAAAACCACCAGAGGATAAGCAGCTAATACAAACATGAAAAAGGCCTAAGCACACACTGTACCAGGGGAGAGAATGAGCGAATGATGCATTGAGACTGCTTTGTTTCTGAGGTCTGGGCACTCACATGCAGCCCTGATAGGCTTGCTAGTGAGGTTGATAGGATTTCAGTTTGGTAAACGTGCTAAATTCTGGGGCCCAAAGCCCTGTCTCCTGCAAGGTGCCAGCCTAAGTGTCTAAGATTCCCTAAGGACTGGGAGGGCTCCATGCTCTGTTGTTGGGTTCTGTTGGCATTGGGGACCTCCCCTGCCCCTCATGCACACACATACATCTACTGTCTTCCTCAGAGCTCAACTCTAGAAATCCAAGCTTCCCTCCATAAATTCCAACAAACACCGTAACCTTCTGCTCTGATGCAGAAATGTTACATGTTTCTTCTTTGCCGCAATGCTGCTTTTAAAACTTTTAGTAGCCTGTAATCTCAGCACTTTGGGAGGCCGAGGTGAGCGGATCACTTGAGGTCAAGAGTTCGAGACCAGCCTGTCCAAAATGGTGAAACCCCATCTCTACTAAAAATACAAAAATTAGCCAGGTGTGGTGGCTCATGCCTGTAATCCCAGCTACTGGGGAGGCTGAGAGGCAGGAGAATTGGTTGAACCCAGGAGGCAGAGGTTGCAGTGGGCTAAGATCATGCTACTGCACTCCAGAGCGAGACCCTGTCTCAAAACAAGACGAAACAAAACAAAACAAAAAAACCTTTTAGTAGAAGCAAAGTCATATGCTTTGGGACACTTATGCTATTTCAGTGACAATTTCCCACCACAGGAACACTGAAATACAACAGGAAATGGTGAATATGAACGGGCAGGGCTGAGCTAAATTTCATGGTGGAAACTTTCTACCAAAATACTTTCCATACAAATTCACTTTCTTTAGTTTTGATGACTACCCACTGGATAATTGTGGCCAGCTGCCACTGACAAATGAGGAAACTGGAAAATAAATAAACTGTAATAAACGATTTCATATGGCCTTTTAGGAACTCTGGGTCTGGGTCCTTGTTTTGGTGTGAGCATAGAAAAGTGGTACTCCAATCTAAATTGAGCAAATGGAAGACTTTGGAGGTCAGCATATATATATATATATATATATATACACACACACACAGATATATATATATATATATATATATATATATATACACATATCTTCTTTTATTTTAAGACAGGGTCTCCTTCTGTTACCCAGGCTGGAGTATAGTGCTACAATCTCGGCTCATTGCAGCCTCAACCTCCCAGGCTCAAGCAATCCTTCCACCTCAGCCTCTTGAGTAGCTGGGACTACAGGTACATGCCACCATGCCGGACTAATTTTTACATTTTATGCAGATATGGGGTCTCACTATGTTGCCTAAGCAGGTCTTGAACTTATGGGCTCAAGTGATCCTTCCATCTTGGTCTCCCAAAGTGCTGGGATTACAGGTGTGAGCCACCCTACCTGGCATATATATATATTTACTATTCTGAGTAGGATCCAGTTGAATTTAAATATATATATGTATATATAAATATAAGTATATTTATATGTATATACAAATATATGTATTTATATATATGTGTGTGTATATATATATATATATATAAATTCAACCAGATCCTACTCAGAATAGTAAAGCATATTTAATTATGAAAACTCTTTGATTATTATTTCATAATAGTAGAGAAAACCTGACAGAAAGGGAAAGGAAGGTAATTGACATTTAGGGAGCACCTATTCCATGCCAGCTCTTTGCTAGGACTGTGACATAAAGAATGCTATTTAACTCACAGAACCATCTCATAAGGTATTATTACCTGCTCTCCATTCTCCTTTTTAGGTTAGGAACAGGCTCACTAAGGTAACTTGCTCATGGTCACACTCTTGTAGTGACAAAGCAGAATTCAAATGTGGTTCTTTTTTCACTTTCCCAGGTGTCCAAAAGAAAAACCTTGTGTGGAGTCTTAATCCATACAGATCACCGTTATATCTAAGGCAGCCTGGTTGTTGAAATAAGTAGCACCATTCAATAAGAAAAACCTATGTTATACATCCATAGACACTCATTTCTAGTTATATTGTGCTATTTGTTTTCGTGCTAATTCAGAAGAGCAGATAATAGGATCTGTAGTAGATGTAGCAGCCCTTGAATGTGAAAGTGTTCATTTTAATCCAACTCCAAGAGGACCAGACCTTGGCATTCCTTAGATGCAGCATTTAAAATTGCTCCCAGTGCCCTTTGAATGCTATTTTTCCCAGCAAGGCAGACTCATGTGGAAGAGATAAAAGATGATAGCTTGAGGACTAAGGGTCCAACCCTATATAAATTACATTGGGGGAAATAGGGGAAGGTCTTTGAAGCTCAGAGTCTCTGATTGATATTTTGGGTAGGTTTCAACTCTGCGTTCTCTTCCACTTGTTTCTAGTGAAAACTGTGGTAGAGGCCTTAGAGAATTCCAGAGTCAACATCTGTCACCACCTTTTAGCAGGTAAAACTAGGCAAACCTTTGAGTTTGGAATGGGTAGGGAAAATGTGGTCCCTCACAATGAGTCTCCCTACCCATTACTTTGCTAGCGGGACTGAGAACGCTTTAAAGACTTGGCCTTGTAAACAGAAGATCTAGGGACAGGTAAGGCGGAGAAAGGAAGTGAACCTGCACCGCAAAGAAGTAACACCTTGACTATTTGCACCACGCCAGCAAATGAAGCTGAGAATCAACTCAGCCCCAGGCCTGGAAAGGAAGCACAAATGCATGAAAAATAACTCGAACCTCATGGTTCTTTCAAAAGCCTATTTGGCGAAAGTGTGAGTTGAAGAGTCGCGTATCATTTGTAGCTCTCTACTCATGCTGGCTGTTCTGAGGTTTGACTTTACACCAGCCCAGCTCAGCTGCAGAAGCAAGACACAATGGGGACCTCGGAGGAGTCTGAAGATTCCCCACACTGCCTCCTTGAAGTTCGTTCCAGGTTCCCCACCCGATGTCCTCTAGCTCCTTTGAGCCTCGTCGCCTTTTATGCTATTCTTCTGATATGGGTCGTAATTCCGTCTATTTCGGGTTCTTTCTGCGCGTGCCTTAGAGGCCAGAAGACCCTGACTCTCGTGCGTGTCCTCGAAGCCCCCAGCCCCAAGCCTGGCTGTCGGTGAGCGCATCAGTAAACGCCAGGGGAATGGAAGCGGCTCCTCTAACCTCTTTTCCACGTTCGATTTCCGTTAGACATTTCCTCCGCGCGGCGGCCTCCGCGAGGCGAGGTTGGACCCTGGGAGGACAGCCGCAGAGGCCCAGGGCGCACTTCCTGCCGGGCGGGGGCGGGGCTGCGCCTCCTTTCTCTGTCCCTCCCTCCTTCCCTCCCCACGTGCCCCCTCCCCGCTCTCCCCGCCCCCTCCCGGGCGGCCGCGGCGCCTCGGGGGCGGGGCCGGAGCGGGTGGGCGGCTTGACTGTGCGCGCTGGGCGCCGTGGCGGTGCTGCCTGTGGACCCGCGGCGGGCTCGGGCGCGCGCGGCGCGGAGCGGAGCGTCCCAGCGCGGGCAGGGACTAGCTGGCGGGTGGCGGCGGCTCCCGGCCCGGCCGGTGCAAGGCCTTGGGCTGAGCGGCGGCCGCGCGGAGCCTCGGCCCGGGGCTCTCGGGGAGCCCGCTGCGGCCGGCAGCTGGAGGAAGCAGCGGCGGCGCGTCCCGAGCGGTGCACGCCATGGCGGGCGGGCCCCCCAAGGCCCTGCCGTCCACCGGGCCCCACTCCCTGCGCGACATGCCGCACCCGCTGGCCGGCTCCAGCAGCGAGGAGGCCGTGGGTGGCGACAGCACGCCCAGCCCGGACCTGCTGATGGCCCGCAGCTTCGGTGACAAGGTGGGGAGCCTGGGTCTGGGGATTGGGAGGCTTATTTCGCTCTCCCAGGGGTGGGGATGATGGATTCGGAGCCTTCTTGGGCCTGGGGCCGCGCCCACCCTGCCTCGCCTTCCCGCGGGACGGGCGTGCCCTGGCCCCGGAGCCCTCGGCGAAAGCGTCTCTTCTGCCGCCTCCGCGGGGTCGCAGCCGCAGAAGGACAGGCTTCGCTGGCTGTGACTGGTCGCGAGCGCCGGTGACAGCTGGTGGGGAGGGGTCCCGCCTGCGTGTTGGGGCCAGAGGCGTGTGTGCAGGGCAGGGCGCCTGTGTCCTCCGATGGGGTCCCGACTTCCTCCAGGTGCATCCCCGTAAGCTGAGCTGCTGCATAACTTGTAGCTCTTCCAGTTTCCCGAGACTGCACAGAAGCAGGAGTTCATGGCTTTCCGTGCTGGGACCGGGCAGCCCTGGGCTTACCGGGAGAGTCTTCTTCCCCCGAGTCAGTCATGTGGGGAGTGATCTTTGTTTAGGTTTGCTGTTTGCCCTGAGGAGTCACCTGACTCAGACCCCAGCCGGCGGCGGCAGGAGAACCTCGTTGTGGTTTTCTGTCTGGGGCTCCATTCACCTCCGACGGCCTACCACTCTGTTTAGGTTTGGCAGAGGCTGGTTTTGTGGTAGATAAAAAGAAGGCTCGCCCTTTGACCTTCTTTGTACAGAGGAAGGCTCCAGATTTTCTTAGAGCAGCATAACCCTCCTGCTGCTTGGAGAGAACGCAGAGTCCAGACAGGGGTAAGGGACGGCCTCCTCCCTACCCTCATGGCCATTTTAGCTATGAAGGGAACTTGAGCAGTGATTGTATCAGCGCTCCTGCCGCCACTTAGTCACTAATTGCAGAAACTAGAATTGTTCTCAGGTCCTTTAATCAAGATTTTCTCTCCCTAGTAAAATACTAAATGAATTCCCCCTTGTCCCAAAATTAATGGGAGCAGGGGACCTAACTTGCTTCTTCCCTTACTGTACCGCACGGCACAGCATGAGGTACAGTAAAAATGAGGATGAGAAAATATAATTTGTCCGCCTTGCAGTCAGAAGGGCACTGAGCACTTAAAATCTCTAGAGAGTGGGACTTGTACCTTCTGCAGAGGGTTTGTGAAAGCAGGGAATTCTAAAGCATTAGGAACAGGAAAATTTTAAAAGCTGATGGAGGCCAGGTGCAGTGGCTCACACCTGTAATACCAGTAATACCAGTGCTTTGGGAGGCTGAGGCCGGAGGATTGCTCTGGGTCAAAAGTTTGAGACCAGCCTGGGCAACATATTGAGACCCCATCTCCACGCACACACACACACACACACATACACACATACACACACACATACACATACACATACACACAAACACTGTCTCACACTCTGGGCATGGTAGCATGCACCTGTAGTCCAAGCTACTCAGGAGGCTGAGGTGGGAGGATTGCTTGAGCCCTGGAGTTCAAGGCTGCAGTGAGCTATGATTGCATCACTGTAGTCCAGCCTGGGCAAGACAGTGAGACCCTGTTCCAAAAAAAATGTTGAATGACTGAATAAATTTGCTTTCTTATGGACAAAAATTGGTCTTAGTGTAGGAACTGAGGTTAAACCTTCTCATTTTCCTCTCAGTGCTGTGTAGGACACTGAATTAATTGTCTATTGCTGTGTAGCAAATTACCCTAAAACTTAACCACCTGAAAATAGTGTCTGTGGGACAATCTGAGTGGTTCAGAATTAGGTCTTTCTTGAGGTTGCAGTCATCTGCAGGCTGGATTAAGGAAGGATCCACTTCTAAGCTCACTCACGTGGTTGTTGGCAGGCCTTAGTTAAGCTCCATAGCTGGTTGATGTGGCAACTGGTTTTTGCCCCCAGAGCGAGTGATCCAAGAGCGCCCAAGACTCAAACCAGTCTCGTATAACCTATCTTGGAAGTGACATGCCTCTGCTGTATTCTGCTGGTCACACAGATTGACACTGGTACAATGTGGGGAGAGGGTGTGACTACCAAGAGGTGGGGATCATTGGGCCATCTTGGAGACTGGCTACTGCAGATAGCTATTTTAAATGTATGCTTAATAATTCACTCTTGGATGATACCTGACTCAAGAGTATGGGCATTTTACTAATAAGCACTTGGAAGACAAATTCCCTGTACCACCAAGATCTGGTTAGTGGTCAAGAAGTCGGTCTCAGGTCTAATTACTGATGGCTTCCTTTAAAGGGTCTGTTCTGTGTGGGAGGGAGAGTCTTGAAGGCATTATTAATTATTGAATATATATATATATATATATATATATATATATATTTTGAGATGGAGTCTTGCTCTTTGTCAGGCTGGCGTGAAAAGTGGCACAATCATGGCTCACTGCAACCTCTGCCTCCTGGGTTCAAGTGATTCTCCTGCCTCAGCCTCCCAAGTAGCTGGGACTACAGGCGTCCACCATCATGCCCGGCTAATTTTTTGTATTTTAGTAGAGACAGGGTTTCCCCATGTTGGCCAGCATGGTCTCGATCTCCTGACCTTGTGATCCTCCCACCTCAGCCTCCCAGAGTGCTGGGATTACAGGCGTGAGCCATTGTGCCTGGCCAATTACTGAATATATATGTATTTTTTGAGACAGAGACTCACTCTGTCACCTAGGCTGGAGTGCAGTGGCCTGACTCTGACTCACTCCAACCTCTCCTGCCCTGGTTGAAGTGATTCTTGTGCCTCAGCTCCAGAGTAGCTGGAATTACAGGCATGCGCCACCTTGACCAGCTAAGTTTTTTGTTTTTAGTAGAGACGAAGTTTCACTATGTTGGCCAGGCTGGTCTCGAACTCCTGGCCTCAAGTGATCCACCCACCTTGGCCTCCCAAAGTGTTAGAATTACAGGTGTGAGCCACCGTGCCTGGCCTAATTATTGAATATTTAGTAAATTTCCTAACAGCTGTGGGGGGCATCTAAATGACACCATTCTCAAAGGCCTGATTTATAGCAAGCCACTTTTCCTTAGAGGCTAAGCATTGCAATTTCTTTCTCTGACTAGGAGTAACATTTTCCTTGAATCTTGGCATACACATACGGTCTCATAACTGAAGAAATTTCTGTAGTGAGAAGCTAGCAAGCCACAGAGGTGAGTCAGAGCCAGAAGCAGGAAGCCTTCCCTGTGGCCAGCTTTCTCCTGCCTCAGCAGTGTGAGGGTCATCAGAGGGGAGGTAGGACAGTTCAGTACTATGGTCTATCTTTGAAAAGATGCCACTTTTGTCTTTTTAGATACTGGAGTTGTGATTCCAGGTCCATTCTGGGCTAGGGGAATGAAGGTTAGATGGGCTACTGATAGTACAGGGTTATTATGCAGAGGGGATTTGCTTTCTGAGGGTCCAAGATGGTACAGTGAACAGGGTAGCCTTGTGTCTTGGTCCAGCTGACACTTGTGAATGGGCTCTGTGGTGCTTGGGTAGAAGAGAAAGACCAAGTATGATGGACTCTCCACCAGTTTCTCAAATTATTCAAATCATGGAGTGATGCCTCCTGTCATAGGATCCCAAGGGAGGGGTGCTTTTATCTACCAGGGGTTGCCAGGACTAATTCTTTTAATGCCTGCTAAACTCACGGGGCCTTTTTTGTTTGTTTGTTTGAGATGGAGTCTCGCTCTGTCGCTCAGGCTAGAGTGCAGTGGTACAATCTGGGCTCATGGCAACCTCTGCCTCCTGGGTTCAAGTGATTCTCATGCCTCAGCCTCCTGAGTAGCTGGGATTACAGGTGACCACCACCACACCTAGCTAATTTTTGTATTTTTGATAGAGAAGAGGTTTCAGCGTGTTAGCCTGGCTGGTCTTGAACTTCTGACTTCAGGTGATCCGCCTGCCTCACTTTGTGGCCACCCAAAGTACTGGGATTACAGGGATGAGCCTCACTGGGCGTTATATGGCTATCTCCATCTAAAATGTAAATACATCACTTAGCCTATCTCTCCTATTTTAACTTTCTTTCTTTTTTTTTTTTTTTTTGAGACAGTGTCTTGCTCTGTTGCCCAGGTTGGAGTGTAGTGGCCCAATCTTGGCTCACTGCAACCCCCCACCTCCCGGGTTCAAGCAGTGCTCTTGCCTCAGCCTCCTGAGTAGCTGGGACAGCAGGTGCACACCACCACGTCTAGCTAATTTTTGTATTTTCAGTAGAGATGGGGTTTCACCATGTTGGCCAGGATGGTCTCGATTTCCTGACCTTGTGATCCACCCACCTTTTTTAACTTTCATCTGCAGATTACTTGGGCTGCTTCTTCTCTGACTCAGCCTCCAACTTCTGTGCGCCTCCCAAAACTTAAAACCTGATTCAAGCCTCATTGTGTGGCTAACACCTCTTCCCACATCCTCAATCTCTTCTCTGAACTCTTCATCTACTTCCTGCCCTCTTAGGTCACTTAGACATCCTCTGAAGTTTTCAAAATAGAGATCACTTTTTACAAACCAAGTTCTGCTCCTTTGAGGCTCATGTCATTCTTTTTGTTCATTCAGTACATATTCAAGGGCCTACTATGAGCCAGGCCCTGTTCTAGGAACTTGAAATGAATAAATTAGCCAAAAAGCCTTCCCTCACTGGATGCTTTCCAGTGAGTTCGTACTGTATTACAAAATAAATGCTATGGAAGGAGGAAAAAGGAGAACTGGTAGGGGAGGGGTGTTCGGGAACACTGGCCACGAGGAAGAGGATTTGCTACGCCTTGTTGAGAACTTGACATTTGAGCAGACTGGAAGGAGGTGAGGGAGTTTGTGGGTGAGTATCTGGAGAAGAGTGTCTTGGGGAGGGACCAGCCAAAGTAGAGGCCGGAAGGCCCAGGCCTGGTGTGTCGGAGCAGCTGGAGGCTATCGTGGATGGACAGAGTGAGCGTCGGAGAGTTACAGAGTTAGGGGCAGAGGAGGGAGGGGTCAGATTATGTTGAGTGTGGCTGGTCACCCTGAGGACTTTGGCCTTTACCGAGAGTGCCAAGGGATGGGAAGTTAGCACGGCAGGGGGCGTTTCATGGTCTTGAGCAGGAGCGGGGGCATAGTTTGATTATGTATTGAAAAGGATCACATAGTCTGTTCAGTTGAAACTACCTTGAGCATTCCCCTGAGTTAGGATTCTTTATTAGTTAAAAGGACATGAACTGAATGCAGACTGGCCTAGAGGAAAAAAAAATCTACTGTTGTTGAAAAGGGCCAGGTATTTTGGCTTCAGGAATGGCTGGAGCAAGGTATTCAGCTGATGTTGGGGATCAGCCACTTTCTATCTCTTGGCTCTGCTTGCTTCTGTGTCAGCCTTGTTCTCAAGCCAGTGAAGGAATACGTTCTATAAACAAGCTTCCCAGCTCCGGCAGAAAGACAGCACTCCTTTCCTGATAGTTCCGGCCAAGGCTCTGGGCTGGTGTCTCATTGGTCTAAATTGGGACAGGCGTGTAAACCAGTCTCTGATTCTGACTGCACAGACCTGGATCAGGTGCTTATCTTTGGAATGAGGAGAAGGAATTTTTTTAAAAAAATTGGGAAATATATACATGAAGTTTATAACAATGTGTGTATGTAGTTTAAAGATTTAAAGTTATCTGTACAGTTTAAAGGATAATAATATGTTCTTATCCCCAGATTAGGATATAGAATATTACGAATATTTTGGAAGCCCACTCTGTGCCTGGGAAGAGAGGAGATGGTTTCCAGAGCAAAATCAAGGAGTAGATGTTGGACAAGCAGGAAACAAGAAATACCCACTACCGACCTCCCACTACTGTTTTCTTTGTCATTTTCCAACTTCACCGCCTCACTCTCATTCATTAAATCTTTAGACCCCAACTTACTGTCCTCATCCTGGGGCCTTAATCATCCACATGGCTGATCTGTCCAACTCTCCAAAATTACCAGTTTCTTAATCTCCTTATCTTTAATCACCACCTTTTTTTCTTTTTTTTTTAAAGACAGAGTCTTGCTCTATCCTCCAGGCTGGAGTGCACGGCCGGATCTTGGCTTACTACAACCTCTGCCTCCCAAGTTCAAGTAATTCTCCTGCCTCGGCCTCCACTACAGGCGCACACTGCCACACCCGGCTACTTACCTTCACCTTTTTAACAGTTCATCTGCATCTACCCTGTCCCACAGCTGCACCTGCATTGTAATATGTAGAAGCATTCCAGCTCTGAAATAGTACCACTGGATATTATCTTTTTTTTTTTTTTTGGAGACTGGGTATAACAAATTAACCAGGCGGGAATACAGTGGCTCGTTCTTGGCTCACTGCAACCTCTGCCTCCCTGGTTCAAGGATTCTTCTGCCTCAGCCTCCCAAGTAGCTGGGACTACAGGCGCACGCCACTATGCCCAGCTAATTTTTGTATTTTTAGTAGAGATGAGGTTTCACTATGTTGACCAGGATGGTCCTGATCTCTTGAATTCGTGATCTGCCTGCCTTGGCCTCCCAAAGTGCTGGGATTACAGGTATGAGCCACCGTGCCCAGCCTAGATACTGTCTTTTTAAGAAATACATTTTATTGTGTTTATTTAAGGTACATACTTGATGTTATGGGATACATATAGATAGTAAAAGTTTACTATAGTGGAGCAAATTAATGCAGTCATCATCTCATAGAGTTACTCATTTTTGTGGCAAGAGCAGCTGAATCTCATTTAGCATGATTGTCAAGTACAGTACAATTTTATTATTGAAAACTCTAGTCCTCATGTTCTGCGTTAGGTCTCCAGACTTGTGCGCTCCTCCATATCTGCTACTTTGTGTCTGTTTTCCTACATCTTCCCATTTCCTCTCCCACCTGCCCTTGGTAGCCATTATTTTATATTCTATCTCTATAAATTTGAATTTTTTTAAAGATTCCATATATAAGTGAGATCATAGAATATTTTTCTTTCTGTGTCCGGCTTCTTGCACTTAGCATAACGTCCTTGAAGCTCGTTCATGTTATGGCAAACGAGAAGATGTTATTTTTTAGGGCTGAATAATATTCAGTTGTGTGTGTACACACACAGTACAGTTTCTCTATCTGTTTGTCCGTTGAGGCATGCTTAGGTTGTTTCCATATCTTGGCTATCGTGAATAATGCTGCAGTGAACGTGGGAGGGCAGATATCTTTATGAGGTGTTGATTTCAGTTCCTTTGGGTATATGCCCAAAAGAGGGATTGCTGGGTCATATGGTAGTTCTATTTTTAATTTCTTTAGAAACCTCCATACTGTTTTCCGTAATGGCTGTACCAATTTACATTCCCACCAACACTGGACAAAGGTTCCCTCTTTCCCCACATACATTATTTTGTCTTGCCTTTCCCTTCTGGCTTTCTGGGTCTCTGAGTCAGTAACAACTGACTATACCTGTTCTGTGACCTCTTGGATTCCCCTACCTCCTTTAGATTCTGTGGTCCATCTCTGTGGTTGCACCTGCCTCTATATTCAGTTTCCTTGCTCTCTTCTTTTTATACCCAGCTTGGATTATTCCATTTGTTCATGTCTTTCACCTACACCCAGGGTGCTCAGGGAGCTCAAGGGGTGCTGCTAATGTAAGTTCACAGGTTCCAGCCACAGCCGCGGCTTCAGTAGTCCTGGGCACTCCTTCTTTTCCACAGACTCCCCATTCTGCACAGTCGCTTATCTGAACCTTTTCTCTGCTCCTCATACCCTCCACCCCTCTACTTCACCTTCCCTTCTGCTGATTGCTTCACCTTCCACCTTAGAGAAGATAGAAGCCACCAGAAAGGAACTTCCCTCTTTCACGTTTTAGAATTATATGAATCCATAGCCATGTTTTCTTCTGGCCCTCATTCCAAGGAGAGAGTCTAAGGCTGATTGAGGGCATAGACCCACCCCTAACCCCCCCATCCTCTTGGAGACCCTGCTTTGCTTGGCCTCCTGACTCACCCCTGTCTTTGGACTCCCTCTCAACCAGCACACTCCTTGAATGTGTTTAAATTGTTATTTAAACACACTCAAGTTGCTCTCTCTTTTTGGAGAGGTGTCTGGCTTTGTCACCCAAGCTGGAATGCGTGGCATGATCTTTTACTCACTGCATACATTGCCTCCTGGGCTCAAGAGATTTCCTGTCCCAGGCTTGTGAGTAGCTGGGACCACAGACACGTACCACCACACCTGGCTAATTTTTGTATTTTTGGTAAAGATGGGGTTTTGCCATGTTGGCCAGGCTGGTCTTGAACTCCTGAGCTCAAGCGATCCGCCTCCCAAAGTGCTGGGATTACAGGTGTGAGCCACCATGCCTGGCCAAGTTGCTCTCATTTTTAAAACACAGAAAGAGTAGCTGGGCATGGTGCCTCTTGCCTGTAATCCTAGCATTTTGGGAGGCCAAGGCAGGAACATTACTTGGGCCCAGGAGTTCAAGACCAGCCTGGGCAATATAGTGAGACCTTGTCTCTATTACACACACACACATGCACACACAAACAGAGAAAGAGTAAAAGAAACTCTGGTATGATGCTCTTTTCTCCTCTATCTGGTACCTTTTTTGTGGGAGTGGTGGGGAAGATAAGGTCTTGCTTTGTTGTCCAGGCTGGTCTCGAACTCCTGGCCTCAAGTGCTCCTCCTGCCTCAGTTTCCCAAAGTGCTTGGATTATAGGCCTGAGCCACTGTGCCTGACCTTGTGCCCTATTTTGTGACTCCTCTTTACAATACACTTTCTGAAGAGAAGGTTTGGAGCACTTGGTTTCACTTCCTGGCCTCTGATGTACTCCTGAGCCTTCTGCTGCCTGCTTTCTGACTCTGTTCTTCAGGGTCCTCAGTGACCTCCTTATTGATAAATCCAGCAGATGCTTTATAGTCCTTATTTCGCCTGACCTGTTGGTAGGTAACACTTGATCCTGTCCATACCCTCCTGCTTGAAATGCTTCTCCGCTTCCTGTTTTAAGGTGTGCACGCAGGCAGGGCGCGGTGGCTCATGCCTGTAATCCCAGCACTTTGGGAGGCCAAGGTGGGTGGATCATGAAGTCAAGAAATCTCAAGACCATCCTGGCCAACATGGTGGAACGCCGTCTCTACTAAAAATACAAAAAATTAGCTGGGTGTGGTGTTGTGCACCTGTAGTCCAAGCTACTTAAGAGGCTGAGGCAGGGGAATCGCTTGAACCGGGGAGGCGGAGGTTGCAGTGAGTCAAGATCGTGCCACTGCCCTCTGGCCTGGTGACAGAGCAAGACTTCATCGCAAAAAAAAAAAAAAAAAAGGTGTGCACACTGGAATCGTGTTGTCTGGATTTGAATCTCAGCTCCACCACTTACAGTTTTGGTAACAGCAAGTCGTTTAACATCTTTGAGCCTCAGTTTCCTCATCTGTGAAAAGGGGATAACAGATGTAACCACATCACTGGGTTGATATGAAGACTCTGTGAATTCCGAGAGTAGTACATGACGTATAGTGAACCTTTAAGAAATGGGAGGTGGTGGTGATGGTGGTGGTGGTTATTCCTTGATATTGTACTCTCCACATTTCTTTCTCTGTTTTGGCCTGTACTTTGTCAATTTCTGTATCAGTTGAGGTCTGATCAGGGAATAAAAGCCAATGAAGGTATTTCAAACCGAGAGACCATAATACAAGGAGCTAGTTACACAGGATGGTAAGGTGACCCAGAGAGTAGCAATAGCAGGAAGTTGCTGTTACCCTCAGGACTGGAGGGTTAGGGGAAGAGGTGATATTAAGTAGAACCCAGGAGCTTCTGTGGGAACTAGAACTGTGGCAGGGTCATTGAGCAAGAGCTGGGACCTCAGAGGAAGGGAGCCTTGGAGGGGAGGCAGCCACTGCCAGGGGCGTGATCTGAGGCAGAGAGCAGGGGTTGGGCTGGGGCAGAAATATCCCGGCTTCTCTCCTTATGCTGCCTGTTCTGGTCTAATATCAATATCTTCTCTTGGCCAAAATAGCATCCCTGGTGGACGTGTGATCCTAGCAGAACCAGGCAGTCTTTGCTGAGATTTACTAGATGAATGATGGGGGAAAGAATGTCAGTCTTTCCACTAGATTGTAAATGGTTGTATCCTTCAGTGCGGAGAGTGCCTGGCTTAAGAATGGAGCCAGAGGGAAGTAGAGCTAGGAGAGGAAGAGGGGCAAGGTCATTTGAGTTCAGAATCTGACTGTTCTGGCTGTGCCTGAAGTTAGCACAGTTTCCTGGTTATAGGGGGTCATAAATTCCCTTTTGTTGATACAGTTTTCAATTTGATTTGCTACTTGAAATGTAAAAAAAATTACCAATACCATGACCTTAAAATAGACTTAAAAATTGGGTTTTACATGGGGGCAGGGAGAAGGGGGTGTTTATTCCTATTGGTAGCCCCACTAGCAGGGGGTATGTCTGCAGATCAGCTGAGGTGGCAGAGGTTATGTTTTCACCAGGTCTGTGAAGTTAGGCTTTCAGATGTGGGGTGGGAAAAGCCCCAAGGTGAAGGGCAGAGGCAGGAAAGACCTGTGGTCACTGGAGGAGAACTGAGTTGGGTCATGTGTCGGGAATGGGTTTTGAGACTCCACCTCAAGTCTAGAGGTGGAGATAAGTGAGACAGGAGGTGGGTAGACAGGTCAGGAGGAGAATGAGATTGTTTTGAATGCTGTGCTGTCGAGGTTAGCTTTTATACTTTCAGCAGTAGCCAGTCCTAGAGCAAGCAATTCTCCTGCCTCAGCCTCCCAAGTAGCTGGGATTATAGGTGTGTGCCACCACTCCAGGCTAATTTTGGTATTTTTAGTAGAGGCTAATTTTGGTATTTCACCATGTTGACTAGGCTGGTGTTGATCTCCTGACTTCAGGTGATTCACCCTCCTCCGCCTCCCAAAGTGCTGGGGTTGGGGGGAGGGGGGAATGTGTGATCAGGGCTTGGGATGGGGAGAGACTGGCAGTGAAAGAGGTAAGATAGGAAGAATTAACCTGTTTTTGGTTGGACTTGTTGCCTGGGAAGAGAAAGATTAGAAAATATAAAGATGACAAATTTTGGTGTAGGGAGGGTGACTGACTAGAAAGTCCAGGAGATTGATGCTGAATATTGGCCTGACTCCCACCTGTAGATGCTGGCAGGTGGGAATCAGGCCAGTAGATTGTGTAGTGATGAAGTCCAGGGCTTTTAGGGTACCATCACTCAAATAATGTACATTGTACTCAGTAATTTCACATGATCCGCCTCTCGTCCAGTGGTGCCCTCTTTGAGAGGGGGAGCGCAGGCTGGGAAGCATGTGTGCGGGCAAAGTGTAAAGATGACGTGGACACGGTTTAAAGTCAGGTGTTCGGGACAGAGGATGTCTGAAGGCCGCTGTTGCAAGCCTACTCAAACTTCAAGGCTCAAACAAATGCTGCCTCCAGGAAGCTCTTCTTTATTAAATAGATATGTAATCCCAGTAGATCCAAATAGATATTGGAATAGAAGATGCAGGGGTTTGAGGTCAGAATTTAGACAAAGTGCATGTTGACAATAAAATAGGGGGCAGGATGTCATCGTGGTTTGAGAATCACGTGTTAGTGAAGGCCACTGGGAGGAAGGCAGGTGTTCCACGATAAACGAGAGCCTCTTAAAGTAAAATAAGTACATAAACAACAGCCTGGCCAGCAGGCACTGATTCATGTATGAGCAATGGGATTTGTTTACTAGATATTCGAGGACTCATATGCTGTCTTATGTCTGCCTTGCCCCATAGAATTCTTCATTTTGGCAGCCAGAGCAGGGATCAGGAATTATTGTCATTTGTGTGAGTTTGTGTGTGTGTGTGTGTGTGTGTGTGTTGGTGGGGGGAAGTGGGATCGTGGAAAAGGTGTTTGGGGGTTCCTGCTTGAGAAGGGGTACAGAGGCGGGAAAAGGACATAGCATGTTTGGGTGGCAGAGTGCAGGCACTTTTCAAAACCCCTATAGCTCTTGAGCATCTGCTACAAGCCTGGCTCTGTGCTAGATGCTGGGGCTATAGAGAAAGAGAAAAAAGGTCTCTCCCCTGAGAGGTTAAGGGTCCAGCAAAGAAGAGAGACACATCGATGGATTGTTGCAGTAGAAAGTGAAAAATGCTGAATGTATTTACTTAGCTCTATGGCCTTGGGCAAGTTTCTTAACCTTGTAATGCCTCTGTTTCTCCTGTCTAAATTTTGGATTATCTTACAGGGGAGTTCAGAAGCTTAGTTGAGTGTTTAGTGTCTGGGACACAGTAAATACCACAGCAATGCTATGTGTTGTTATTGCCTTAGAAGGAGACCCTGAGAAAGCATTTAATTCCCAGTAGTTCGTTTGAGAGGTGAAGGAACTGGCATTAGAGGAGCAAAGAAGTGAGACAGGGAAGGGAAGGCAGTCAGCAGAGGCGATGTTACCAGGCCAGTTTCCACTGAGCATAGCTGGAGCTTTACCCTGCAGGGAAGCCCTGGGAGCTGTCATGGAACATGGAACATGGGCCTCGGTTATCCCCACTCCAGATGAGGAAGCTGGGACCTTCAAACAGCGGCTCTCTTTAGTCATTGATTGACGGCTGCTTAGTTGGGGATTTTGGGCATGAATTCCCAGGTACTTTCCTGGCTGTCCCATGGATGGGCAAAGCAGGTTCAGTGGCCAGGGGAAGCGGTCAGGCCAAGACATGCAGATGCTGGCAGGTGGGTGTCAGGCCAGTGGGCACTGAAGTGTGATCATTGTGAGGGGATGTATGGGTGGGGCACTGGCATCTGCTACAGTTTATATATGTATATATATATTTTCTAGAGATAGGGCCTTGGTCTGTTGCCCAGGCTGGAGTGTAGTGGCACAATCTTGGTTCCTACAGCCTTGAACTCCTCCTTGGCTTAAGTGATCCTTCTGCCTCAGCCTCCTGAGTAGTCCTTAGCTCCTGACCAGCCTTAGCTCCTAGTGGTATACCAGCATGCTATTAAAAATGTGTGTGTGTGTGTATTTTTTTTTTTTTTTGATAGAGAGGGGAATCTCACTGTGTTGCCCAGGCTGTCTTGAGCTTCTGGCTTCAAGCGATCTTGCTACCTTGACCTCCCAAAGTGCTGGGATTATAGGTGTGTGCCACCACACCTGGCCCAGTTATTATGTTTTTTTTTTTTTTTTTTTGAGACCGAGTTTCACTCTTGTTGCCCAGTCTGGAGTGCAATGGCTTGATCGCAGCTCACTGCAACCTCCGCCTCTCAGGTTCAAGCCATTCTCCTGCCTCAGCCTCCCCAGTAGCTGGGATTACAGGCATGTGCTACCATGCCCAGAGAATTTTTTATATTTTTAGTAGAGACAGGGTTTCTCCATGTTGGTCAGGCT
>CAUYLG010044198.1:0-12994 GCA_963573385.1 Cacajao melanocephalus | reverse complement strand
CACTTTTCAATTTATAATTAATACATGGTTTTTTATTTAACGTTCACCCCAATTGTTTTTTATTGTTTTACAATAAACCCCCAGGTTCCATTTTTTTTTTTTTTTTTTTTTTTTTTTTTTTTTTTTTAGCTTCTGCTGACTATAACCATGGTGTTCCTGATGCCATCTTAATTGTAAACCCAAATAGGAAGGCAGGCCCTAAAAACCTTGGCAGGATGATTCTATCAAATGGTCTTACAGATACCCCAGCATGTGAAATTCATGTTGGTACGTTACGTTATTATTTAAGTGAAGGCATAAAATTTAAAAATAATTCACAAAGTTTAAATGCTTAAAAAAAAAGAGGCATAAACCTTGAGAACATATCTACCAACCACCTAGTTTGAATTGTGTTGCCTGAATTAAGTTTGTATATACTTCAAGAATGCTTTCAACATTCTAATTAAACCTGAATTCATAATAGTTTTATTGTCACAAAAGCTGTTCCTCTTAGCACCTTCCAGGAGCTGGCTCTTTTCCTTTCCTATGTTTAACAGAACAGCTACATTTTAGAAACGAACATTTGTCTCTACATATTTTTTTGCACATATCTTTTACTTATTTTTGACCTAGACTCCCTTGATCATAAAGCCTATTATTTTATTTTAAATTTTTCATTTTACAAACATGTTTAAGAAACTTAGCTACCTCTGGAAATTTAAAATTTCATATGTAACCAAACACAGGCAATGATGTTTAACACATTCTGAAAATCAATTCGCTCTGACATAGTTATCCTCAAGAAAAAGTCAAAGGCATTGGCATAGCTTATTATGTAGGAAATTCAAGTAAGGGCCAGTGCCTATTCCGTCCTAAGAAACATAAAAGTAAATATTCTTTTGGAATATACCAGACTGTTGTATATAATTCCTTAACATGTACCTCATCACAATTTTTTTGTCAGTTTTACATGCAGATAAATGAATTCCTAGGCATAGCCTGTGGTTATCATAAAGGAAATATGTTCTTATGGTGTATTTTCTAACACTTAGGTATATTGCACTATGTATATCATACTGCATCACCCGTACTCCTATTATTACAATAAGGCACGGACATGCCTGAAGAGTACCATCACTCAAACCCACTAGAAAGTTCATTATAATAATTGATTTTCTCTAGTGCCCAGGCAACAGTTATACATTCAAAATGTACTGAGTGTTGAACAAATGTACAAGACATGGTGAGCCTCACAAAAGGAATCAAAGACATTGTCTCGGCTCAAAGACCACACAGAGTGTTTAAAGCTCAGATGAATGCCTTTTCTCAAGTAATATTCATAGAACTATAGAAATTTAGAATGCCAGAACCTCAAGGGCTCTTGGAGCTCATCAAATGACCTTCCTTTTATTTTTTGGAAGAGAAGAGGTCCCCGGAGATCAAGAGATCAAGGTAGAATTAATTTCACAAAATTCTAATAGAGGGAAAGAATTTGAACAGTCTCCCAGAGTTCATTGTCAGCAGGATTTGACTGGGATACTCTATGGCCTTAAATAGTTTTCTTTCCTTTTCCTGTAAGGGCAATTAAAGAAAGAAGTATAAGGGAAATTTCCCAGGAGAGATTTATTAACAACCAATAAGTCAAATGTGGTCTAAAAGTTGCCCTTTAGTTAAGGAGAATAAATGTTTTAAAAGCAAGATTTCCACAAAAACATCCTTTGTTCAAAGGCAGACACCATGTTCGTGGTTGTACATAACTCCATCCTTTCATGATGTATGTGTGTAGATTCAGCGTTCCATATTTCAAGCCTGTGCGCTGGTGAAACCTGGGTCCTTATAAGCTTACCAAGCAGTGCTTTTTCCTTTACTTAAGTACTTTTAGCTCACCAAGCATACATAGCTTCTTTCTTGATTTTTCTGTTCTGCATCCCTGTTCTTTTGTGGGGCTATCTGATGTGGCTTTAATCTTTCACCTGTGCCTAAGACCTGATCAGTCACCTCCCCTGATTCTAAAGTCTCAATTCATCTTCTACACCATTTAAACCAAGTAATCTGTTTTATATAAAATAATCAGTCTCCTGGTTTGGACTATGTTCAAATGAGAAAGCAGTGTGGTCATCAGGCATTTGGATTAGTGAGTAAGGCCTGGGGCTTGTTCCAATCCAAACAGGATACTGGACATCATATTGCAGCCTCTCACTTGCTGATGGATTGCTACTTTTGGGAAACCTTTTGTCCTAATCCCGATCTGTTCCTCCATATTAAACCTTCCTAGATTTCAATTACTTTGACATTGAAATGGGGCATTGCCACACTTCCTGGGAGACTAACTCGTTTTTTTTACACTGCATGCAGAAGCCAGGTTAAAAGCCAACTTTGTTTATACATCCCTGGCCTCACTCATTCTTGGTTACTCCTTCTTGATAAAGGACTGCCTTGAGGCATGAGAGCCTTTGATGTGCCTGGCAGTGTTTTGACTCACTGGAAGAGAGCCACCATCCTATCCAAGAACTAATGGAAATTACTGCAATTAGAAAACAAAACAAAATAGAAAACATATTACTTTGGGATATCAAAGTGCTGTTCTTTAATGTCAACAAATGATAGAATTTTTGATGACTTTTCTATGTTGGTAGATCTAGATTGTAGCTACAGAGAAAGCTTCATATTTATTTATTCACTTTGGAGAACACCACTTAACATTGATAATTGGCCTAACATGAACACTTCATAAAATTTCTATGAGCTCTATCAGAAATGTGTATCAAAGTAAAATAAAAAAGAAAAATTAAAAGAATCTCTTCCATGGCTCCTAGCTGTTAATTTAATATAATTTTAACCTTGGAGTCAGGGTCCTTTGGGATCTCTCCCAGATTTGAAAAGTGATTTTCAAAATGTGGTCAGAAAAACTCACTTCATTTTGGGAGAGGGAGGTGCTTAAGCCTGTGTGGGAGCTAGTGAGAAGAGGATCAGTACTGGGGCTCTGGGAAATTGGAATAGTCTCCCTTCATTTTGCAGACAGGCCTTGAGAGATGAAGGGTTCTCACCCTGAAGTCTAAGCTGATCTATAGTATTATTTTTTCCATGATGGTAAACTGTGTGATCTATACAACAAATTCCAAGTACTGAATCAGTGCTCAAACAAATATCCAAATATTGAGGAAGCATTCTAGCCTAGGACCTAGTTTCGTGACCTTTGTTCAATGGTCTAATTTCTTTGGATTTGGGGGCCTTTATATCTATAAATGTAAAAAATTTAATTTTTAAGTTATTAGCTATGAAAATTTCACAAGGAAGGGTAATATAGCTGTTCTACCTGTACTTAACTTTACATTTGGCCTTCTTGCCTCTCCTTGACCTAGAAAGAATTAGTTGATCAATTGACTCCAGAGGAATCTCCAACAAGTTAAAGCTTAACTCAAATTGCAATAATTGAGTTTTAAACCAGTGCTTTATAAAAAATTAATGTTGCATCATTCTTTTTTCCTAAAATTATTAGTGAAAAGCTATACCAACAATTAAGGTTTTATTGCTTTTGTATTTCAAACAGATATTCTAACTAAAAATAAGTGGTATTATGTTCTAAGTTTAAATGATCCATGGCTAATTGAAAAATTTAAATTTATGAATGCTCAATCTGAAGCCACTGCAGAATTTTCCCTACCTAGGGTGCACGTTGGAGAAGTTTCAGGCTACCCTTCTGTGGAATGCTGGCTGTTGAAGTGCTAAATAAATGTTCTTACACTGATATACAACTAATTAAGTGAGCATCACTTTGGTTTTAATGTTATCTCCTCAGCAGGACCCACTAAGAGGGGTAAATAAAAATGGGCTTGAGTTCTGAGATGGGCTAGCAGTGTGCATCAGGTGCAGATGAGCAGTCTCAGCAGGAATTTACTGTTTTAAGCTTCATTTTCACAGCATAGTTATTAAACATTTCATTTACTCATTAGGTACATAATATATGACTGCCAGGTGCAGACTCCTACTAGCATCTCTCTTCAAAAGGTTTTCCCATGTAAAATGATTTTTTCTTTTCTTTTCTTTTTTTTTTTTTTGGTGAGAAACATTAGGCTTCAGCTGAAATGGACTAAAAAACCTCATTGGGGTCAGATCAGAGGCCAATGCATAGCAGTTTTGATTTCACTATTAACTCACATCTTCTCCCACTTTTTCCTATTTCCTACTTCATTTTCCATTCCTTCACCCTTAAGTATAAAGTTAAAAAGAATGGTTTTGAAGAAGCCTGAATTCTCATCTCTACTCTGTCTCTGGTCCATTCAGGGATGTCAGACAAAATGAAATGCCCTCTCTCTCTCTAGTTTCCATGTGAACCAGAATATTATTCTTAAATATATTTATTATTAAGTAACTGGTCTGTGCTCAGGTTATCTTGGGGTGGATACAGAAGTGTCACATAATCATTTACACTTCTGACAGGCAAGGAGCTTTGAAGGCTATGAGAGAAATAAGAAATATGTATGGGAAACTTTGTATAATACTCTACCTTTTGATCTTCAAAAAATATTGAACGAAAAGAGAGTACTGCATTTACTTAGACCCAATAGCCTCAGGCGTCCTCATAAGTCATCGAATTTCAAACTATAAATTTTGCATCAATCTTAAGGCATTTTAGTCTACCATGTCAATTGTACTTTAAGGTTGATAAACATCTCTAAATGCCACTTCTGGGAAGAGAAACATTGTGTTCTTCTCCAAACCTTCTTATTTCTCCTTAAAAATAAGAGAAACAGCCTATTTGCCTACTGGGGACGTGCTGATAAGGTGCCTTGCTCCCCTCCCTGCTCCTTTCTTCTCCTCCCATTGTAAGACAGGGCTACTCTGAGTCACAAGTATCCTGGCTTTCATTGGGCCACCTGTCTGAAAAGTGAGAGGAGAAGATTAATGTACTAATGATCACTACTCACATTTTTAAACCTGCTTGGGCTTGACATTGGAGACCTTCTGTCCTTAAACTTCACAAGGGTTGCATTTGTTAAGCAAACAAGGCAAGGCCTCACTCCAGGAGTCCTAGCCACATCCATATTGTCTATTCCAGTTTACAGCTAGCGAGCCCAATAGTCTTGTAGTCAGGGAGGGAGGAAAAGGTCTTCTACCTACTGCTACCATTTTCCAAAAGGCTATAATTCTCTGGAATCCTTGATTCCCATTTGGTTATAAATACCTTGTCACTATGATTTTTATAAATTGGAATCTAGAGAGAAAGGGTAAAATTTAGGTACCTTCTGTCCCACCTACAGGTACATAAACTAAAATAAAACATATTTTCCTGCATTTTCTTATGTGTTCTTTTTTAAAAAATTTATTTATTATACTTTAAGTTCTGGGGTACATGTGCAGAACGTACAGGTTGGTTACATAGGTACACATGTGCCATGGTGGTTTGCTGCATCCATCACCCCGTCATCTACATTAGGTATTTCTCCTAATGCTATCCCTCCCCAATACCCCCTCACCCTGCTATCCCTACCGTAGCACCACACCCCGACAGGCCCAGGTGATTGATGTATCCCTCCCTGTGCCATATGTTCTCATTGTTCAACTCCCACTTATAAGTGAGAACATGCAGTGTTTGGTTTTCTGTTCTTGTGTCAGTTTGCTGAGAATGATGGATTCTAGTTTCATCCATGTTACTGCAAAGGACATGAACTCATCCTTTTTTTGGCTGCATAGTATTCCATGGTGTATATGTGTCACATTTTCTTTATCCAGTCTATTACTGATGGGCATTTGGGTTGGTTCAAAGTCTTTGCTGTGAACAGTGCCATAATAAATATACATGTGCATGTGTCTTTATAATAGAATGATTTATAATTCTTTTAGGTATATACGCAGTAATGGGATTGCTGGGTCATATGGAATTTCTAGTTCTAGATCCATGAGGAATCGCCATACTGTCGTCCACAATGGGCGAACTAATTTACACTCCCACAACAGTGTAAAAGTGTTTATAATTCTCCACATCCTCTCCAGCATCTGATATCTCTTGATTTTTTTAATGACCACCATTCTAACTGGCATGAGATGGTATCTCAATGTGATTTTGATTTGCATTTCCCTAATGACCAGTGATGGGGAGCTTTCTTTTCATTGGCTGCATAAATGTCTTCTTTTGAGAAGTGTCTGTTCATATCTTTGCCCGCTTTTTGATAACTTTTTTTCTGGTAAATTTCTTTAAGTACTTTGTAGATTCTGGATATTGGCCCTTTGTCAGATGGGTAGATTGCAAAAATTTTTTCTCATTCTGTTGGTTGCCAGTTCATTCTAATGTTACTTTGTTTTGCTGTGCACATGCTCTTTAGTTTAATTAGATCCCATTTGTCTATTTTGGCTTTTGTTGCCATTGCTTTTGGTGTTTTAGTCATGAAGTCCTGAAGTCCCTGCCCATGCCTATGTCCTGAATGGTATTTCTTAGGTTTTCTTCTAGGGTTTTTATGGTGTTAGGTCTTAGGTTTAAATCTTTAATCCATCTGGAGTTAATTTTTATATAAGGTGTAAGGAAAAGATCCAGTTTCACCTTTCTGCATATAGCTAGTCACTTTTCCCAACACCGTCTATTAAATAGGGAATCCTTTCCCCATTGCTTGTTTTTGTCAGGTTTGTCAAAGATCAGATGGTTGTAGATGTGTGACATTGTTTCTGAGGCCTCTGTTATTTTCCATTGGTCTATATCTCTGTTTTGGTAGCAGTACCATGCTGTTTTGATTACTGTAGCCTTGTAGTGTAGTTTGAAGTCAGGTAGCATGATGCCTTCAGCTTTGTTTTGTTTTGTTTTGTTTTTGTTTTTTGTTTTTTGCTCAGGATTGTCTGGGCTATGTGGGCTTATTTTTGGTTCCATCTGAAGTTTGAAGTGTTTTTTGTTTTTTGTTTTTTTCCAATTCTGTGAAGAAAGTCAATGGTAGCTTGATGGGGATAGCACTGAATCTAGAAATTACTTTGGGCAGTATGGTCATTTTCATGATATTGATTATTCCTCATCATGAGCATGGAAGGTTTTTCCATCTGCTTGTGTTCTCTCTTATTTCCTTGAGCAGCGGTTTGCAGTTCTCCTTGAAGAAGTCCTTCACATCCCTTGTTAGTTGTTTTCCTAGGTATTTTATTCTCTTTGTAGCAATTGTGAATGGAATGGAAGTTCACTCATGATTTTGCTCTCTGATTGTTATTCGTGTATAGGAATGCTTGTGATTTTTGCACATTGATTTTGTATCCTGAGACTTTGCTGAAGTTGCTTATCAGTTTAAGGAGACTTTGTGCTCAGATGATGGGGTCTTCTAAATATACAATCATGTCATCTGCAAATAGAGACAATTTGACTACCTCTTTTCCTCCCTAATTGAATACCATTTATTTCTTTTTCTTACCTATTCCCCTGGCCAGAACTTCCAATACTCTGTTGAATAGAAATGGTGAGAGAGGGCATCCTTGTCTTGTGCCAGTTTTCAAAGGGAATACTTCCAGTTTTTGCCCACTCAGTATGATATTGGCTGTGGGTTTGTCATAAATAGCTCTTATTAGTTTGAAGTACATGCCATCGATACCTAGTTTTTGAGAATTTTTAGCATAAAGGGCTGCTGAATTTTGTCAAAGGCGTGTGTTCTGTATCTATTGAAATAATCATGTGGTTTTTGTCTTTCGTTCTGTTTATCTGATGGATTACATTTATAGATATATGTATGTTGAACCAGCCTTGCATCCCAGGGATGAAGCCAACTTTATTGTGATGGATAAGCTTTTTGATGTGCTGTTGGATTTGGTTTGCCAGTATCTTATTGAGGATTTTTGCATCAATGTTCATCATGGATACTGGCCTGAAATTTTCTTTTTTAGTTGTGTCTCTGCTGGGTTTGGCATCAGGATGATGCTGGTCTCATGAGTCATGGAGGATTCCCTCTTCTGGTATTGTTTGGAATAGTTTCAGAAGGAATGCTATTAGCTCCACTTTGTACCTCTGGTAGAATTTGGCTGTGAACCATCTGGTCCTGGACTTTTATTAGTTGGTAGGCTATTTATTGCTGCCTCAATTTCAGATCGTTATTGGTCTATTCAGGGATTCAACTTCTTCCTGTTTAGTCTTGGGAGGGTGTAAGTGTCCAAGAATTTATCCATTTCTTCTAGATTTACTGGTTTATTTGCATAGAGGTTTTTGTAGTAATCTCTGATCATAGTTTGTATTTCTGTAGGATCAGTGGTGATATCCCCTTTAGCATTTTTTATTGCATCTATTTGAGTTTTCTCTCTTTTATTAGTTGGGCTAGCAGTCTATATATTTTGTTGATCTTTTAAAAAAACCAACCGCTGGATTTTTTGACTTTTTGAAGGGTTTTTTTTTTGTATGTGTCTATCTCCTTCAGTTCTGCTCTTAGTTATTTCTTGTCTTCTGCTAGCTTTTGAATTTGTTTGATCTTGCTCCTCTAGTTCTCTTAATCATGACATTAAGGTGTCAATGTTAGACCTTTCCTCACTTTTCTTGTGGGCATTTACTGCTATAAATTTCCCCCTAGACACTGCTTTAAATGTGTCCCAGAAATTCTGTTATGTTGCATCTTCATTCTCAGTAGTTTCAAAGAGCATCTTTATTTCTGCTTTCATTTCTTTATTTATCCAGTAGTCATTCAGGAGCAGATTGTTCAGTTTCCTTGTAGTTGTGTGGTTCTGAGTGAGTTTTTTTTTAAATTTATTTATTTAGCTTTAGGTACATAATACATCTGGCATTTCTCCCCATGTTATCCCTCCCCAACCTCCCTTCCCTCCTCACACCCTGCTGTCTCTCCCCTACCCCCCCAACTGTCCCCAGTGTGTGATGCTCCTCTCCCTGAGTCCACATGTTCTCATTGTTCAACACCCACCTATCAGTGAGAACATGCAGTGTTTGGCTTTCTGTTCTTGTGTCAGTTTGCTGAGAATGATGGTTTCCAGATTCATCCAAGTCCCCACAAAGGACATGAACTCATTGTTTTTTTATGGCTGCATAGTATTCCATGGTGTATATGTACCACATTTTCTTTGTCCAGTCTATCATTGATGTGCATTTGGGTTTGTTCCAGGTCTTTGCTATTGTACACAGGGCTGCAATGAACATACGTGTGCATGTGTGTTTATAGTAGAATGATTTATAGTTCTTTGGGTATATGCCCAGTAATGGGATTGCTGGGTAAAATGGAATTAATATTCCTAGATCCTTGAGAAATCATCACACTGTCTTCCACAGTGGTTGAACTAATTTCCACTCCCACCAACTGTGTAAGAGTGTTCCTGTTTCTCCACATCCTCTTCAGCATCTGTTGTCTCCAGATTTTTTAATGATCGTCATTCTACTGGTGTGAGATGATATCACAATGTGGTTTTGATTTGCATTTCTCTAATGACCAGTGATGATGAGCATTTTTTCATGTTTGTTGGCCTCATATAGGTCTTCTTTTGTAAAGTGTCTGTTCATATCCTTCGCCCACTTTTGAATGGGGTTGTTTTTTTCTTGTACATCTGTTTTAGTTCTTTGTAGATTCTGGATATTAGCCCTTTGTCAGGTGGGTAGGTTGCAAAATTTTTTTCCCATTCTGTTGGTTGCCAGTTTGCTCTAATGATGGTTTCTTTTGCTGTACAGAAGCTCTGAATTTTAATTAGATCCCATTTGTCTCTCTTGGCTTTTATTACAATTGCTTTTGGTGTTTTAGTCACGAAGTCCTTGCCTATGCCTATGTCCTGGATGGTTTTGTCTGTTTTCTTCTAGTGTTTTTATGGTGTTAGGCTTTAGGTTTAAATCTTTAATCCATCTGGAGTTAATTTTAGTGTAAGGTGACAGATAGGGGTCCAGTTTCTGCTTTCTGCACATTGCTAGCCAGTTTACCCAACACCATTTATTAAACATGGTGTCCTTTCCCCATTGCTTGTTTTTGCTGGGTTTGTCAAAGATAAGATGGTTATAGATGTGTGGTGTTTATTCTGGGGCCTCTGTTCTCTTCCACTGGGCTATGTCTCTGTTTTGGTACCAGTACCATGCTCTTTTGATTACTGTAGCCTTGTAGTATAGTTAGAAGCCCAGCAGCATGATTCCTCTGGCTTTGTTCTTTTTGCTTAGGATTGTCTTGGCTATGTGGGCTCTCTTGTAATTCCATATGAAGTTTAAAGTGGTTTTTTCCAGTTCTGTGAAGAAGGTCATTGGTAGCTTGATGGGGATAGCATCGAATCTATAGATTACATTGGGCAGTATGGCCATTTTCACGATATTAATTCTCCCTAACCATGAGCATGAAATGTTTTTCCATGTGTTTGTGTCCTCTCTTATTTCAATGAGCAGTGGTTTGTAGTTCTCCTTGAAGAGGTCCTTTACATCCTGTTAGTTGTATTCCTAGGTATTTTATTCTCTTTGTAGCAATTGTGAATGTTAGTTCTCTCTGTTTGTCTGTTATTGGTATATAGGAATGCTTTGATTTTGTATCCTGAGACTTTGCTGAAGTTGCTTATCAGTTTGAGAAGATTTTGGGCTGAGACGATGGGGTCTTCCAGATATACAATCATGTCATCTGCAAATAGAGACAGTTTGGCTTCCTCCTTTCCTAATTGAATATGCTTTATTTCTTTTTCTTGCCCGATTGCTCTGGCTAGAACTTCCAATACTATAATGAATAGGAGTGGTGAGAGAGGGCATCCTTGTCTAGTGCCCGATTTCAAAGGGAATTCTTCCAGCTTTTGCCTGTTCAGTATGATATTGGCTGTAGATTTGTCATATATAGCTTTTATCATTTTATGATACGTTCCGTCGATACCTAGTTTATTGAGACTTTTTAGCATGAAGGGCTGTTGAATTTTGTCGAAGGCCTTCTCTTCATCTATTGAGATAATCATGTGGTTTTTGTCTTTGGTTCCATTTATGTGATGGATTACATTTATGGATTTGTGTATGTTGAACCAGCCATGCATCACTGGGATGAAGCCTACTTGATTGTGATGGATAAGCTTCTTGATGTACTGTTGCAATCTGTTTGCCAGTATTTTATTGAAGATTTTTGCATCGATGTTCATCATGGATGTTGGCCTGAAGTTTTCTTTTTTAGTTGAGTCTCTGCCTGTTTTTGGTATCAGGATGATGTTGGTCTCATAAAATGAGTTAGGGACAATTCTCTCCTTTTGTATTTTTTGATACAGTTTCAGAAGGAATGGAACCAGCTCCTCTTTGTACATCTGGTAGAATTCAGCTGTGAACCTGTCTGGACCTGGACTTTTTTTGGTTGGTAGGCTATTAATTGCCGCCTCTACTTCATCCCTTGTTATTGGTCTATTCAGGGTTTCAACTTCCTCTAGGAATTTATCCATTTCTTCGTGGTTTACTGGTTTATGTGCATAGAATTGTTTGTAGTAATCACTGATGGTAGTTTGTATTTCTGTGGGATCAGTGGCAATATCCCCTTTATCATTTTTTATTGCATCTATTTATTCTTCTCCCTTTTCTTCTTTATTAATCTGGCTAGCGGTCTGTCTATTTTGTTGGTCTTTTCAAAAAACCAACTCCTGGATTTATTGATTTTTTGAAGGATTTTTGTGTCTCTATCTATCTCCTTCAGTTCTGCTCCGATCTTAGTTGTTTCTTGTCTTCTAGCTTTTGAAGTTTTTTTTCATCTTCCTCCTCTAACTCTTTCAATTTTTATGATAGAGTGTCAATTTTAGATTTTTCCTTGTTTCTTATGTGGGCATTTATTGCTATAAATTTCCCTCTCGACACTGCTTTAAAGGTGTCCCAGAGTTTCTGGTAGATTGTGTCTTCATTCTGATTGGTTTCGAAGAACATTTTTATATCTGCCTTCATTTCTTTGTTTATCCAGTCGACACTCAGAAGCAAGTTGTTCAGTTTCCAAGTGGTTGTGTGGGTTTCAGCGTGTTTCTTAATCCTGAGTTCTAGTCTGATTGTGCTGTGGTCTGATAGACTGTTATGATTTCTGTTCTTTTGCATTTGCTGAGGAGTAATTTGCTTCCAATAATGTGGTCAATTTTAGAGTTACTGCAATGTGGTGCTGAAAAAACCGTATATTCTGTGGATCTAGGGTGGAGTGTTCTGTAGTGTCTATTAGATCTGCTTGGTCCAGCTCTGCATTCAAGTCCTGGATATCCTTGTTAATTTTTTGTCTCGTTGATCTGTCTAATATTGAGAGTGGAATGTTAAAGTCTCCCACTATTATTGTGTGGGAGTCTAAATCTTGTTTTAGATCATTAAGAACTTGCTTTATGTATTTGGGTGCTCCTGTGTTGGGTGCGTATATATTTAGGATAGTTAGTTCTTCTTGTTGGATTGATCCTTTTACCATTATGTAGTGTCCTTCTTTGTCTCTTTTGGTCTTTTTTGGTTTGAAGTCCATTTTATCAGATACTAGGATTGTAACCCCTGCTTTTTTTTGTGCTTCATTTGCTTGGTAAATCTTCTTCCATACCTTTAGTTTGAGTCTATGTGTGGCTTTGTATGTGAGATGGATTTCCCGAATACAGCACACCAATGGGTTTTGACTTTTTATCTAGTTTGCCAGTCTGTGTCTTTTGACTGGGGTGTTTAGGCTGTTTACATTCAATGTTACTATTGTTATGTGTGAATTTGATCTTGCCATTTTGTTACTGACTGGTTTTCTTTCCCATTAGTTGACTCATTTTCTTCATTGCATTTTTGGTCTTTGCTCACTGGTTTGCTTTTGCAGTGACTGGTAATTGTTCCTTTCTGTGCTTAGTGTTTCTTTCAGGAACTCTTGTAGGGCAGGTCTGGTGGTGACAAAATCTCTCAGTAATTGCTTGTCCATAAAGGATTTTATTTTTCCTTCACTTACAAAGCTTAGTTTGGCTGGATATGAGATTGTGGGTTGAAAGTTCTTTTCTTTAAGGATGTTGAATGTTGGCCCCCACTCTCTTCTGGCTTGTAGGGTTTCTGCCGAGAGATCCACTGTAGGTCTTATTGGCTTCCCTCTGTGGGTGACCTGGCCTTTCTCTCTGGCTGCCCTTAGCATTTTTCCCTTCATTT
>CAUYLG010044196.1:0-42915 GCA_963573385.1 Cacajao melanocephalus | reverse complement strand
TATAAGGTGGCTGCAGTAGGATTACCACCCAAGCCCATAAAATTCAAGGCTGCAGGGAACTTTAATTGCACCAATGCACTCCAGCCTGGGTAAAAGATTTAGACTCTGTTTTTAAAAAAAAAAAAAAAAAAAAAAAAAAGATATCTGAGGGAAGCCTTAAGGTCATGAAGTTCAGTTAATGATGACAGGACCATTGCCAGCCCCATGGAATCCCACTCACAGTCATCCCATAAAGAAGAGGAAGAGCATAAGACTAAATAACTTGCTCCTGTCTTCTCCAATTCCCCACAATTCCTCTCCATGACCCTCTGCCATATACACAGGAAATTTTGGGAAAACAGGCATCAGTGGCAATCCTGACCAGTGCAACGAGGGGGTAAACATCACAATAAAGTGAGAGGGCTGGACTAACTGTCCTCTAATCTCCTTTAGCCTTGATCATGTCATATGTATATTCTGACTTGCACAAGCTGATTGGAGGCAGGGTTTGCATCTTAGATTTTTGGCTATGTCACCCACAGCTCTGATTATAGACTTACCACATGCATGCACAAAACTTCAAAACATCATGTGGTTTACCATAAATATGTTCAACTTTTACTTGTCAATTTAAAAATAAATAAAGTTAAAATTTTAAAAACCATGACAACTGACAAATGGGGGGAAAAAAAAGTGCAACCATAATTGGGCCAGATATAAGATGGTTGATTCTCCCTGGGTCCAAGCTCTTCAGAAATGTGGACAGCTCCTGACAGCCAGGAGAGGGGAAAGTGGTTGAGCAGAATGACAGAAAAACAAAAACTAGAATGTCAGAAACTAGAAAAGACCTAAGAAATATTCTAAATCCAATCATTTATTTTGAAGATAGAAAACTGGGGCCCAAAGAAGGGAAATAATTCTTCTGGAGTCATGCAGTGACCAGGTGGGCTCTTATGACTCCCAGCTCATTTTCTCATGACTCAAGAAAGTGCAAAAACAACTTCAACTCTGTAGAGTGAGACATAATATTTATATGCTTGTTCCCAATTTGAGCTTCTCTGTCCCAAATGACAAAGAACAGAGCAAGAGAATCTTTTTCTCCAGGTTTTCTTGTTACATTCTGTGTTGAACAAATTTAGAACAAAATCTCCTTTCCTAGGCATGGAATCACACACATACAAGCACACTCTTTCCAATGATGATCTCCTTTATTACCAGTATCCTGGAGAGTGAGGGGCTTGACTCACCTCTCTCCAAGACAAAAGCCACCTGGGATTAGAGACCATCCTCTTTCCTCTAGGATCCAGTTGAAGACTATTTTTAGTCATCTTTCTGCACCTGAACTTTAAGTTCAGCTCCCCTAACGCCTTTGGACCAGCACCCCACCAACAGAAACCAGGATCATATCTGCCCCACCAGCCTAAGAATTCCATAAGGAGATACCCACAACATCTTGCTGAGTTTGTGCTCCTTCTTACTGGGAGCCATGCTTCCCTCATCAGGTTCATACCTCCCATAAGATGAGAATGGGGCCTCCTCCAGCAGGCAGAGCCCTCTCTCTTCCCCTCACTCCACAATACTTGGGATGATAGCTCAGAAAAATGGAGCAATTATAAGAAAATTATACGGAAGCCAGGAGTCCTTTCAGGAACCAGACACCTTCCTTAAAGCGTGAAGAAAGTGCAGCATTGAGGAGTCTGAAATCTCTCTCACTACATTTTTACAAGTTCACATCCTACCTCCCACCCTCCTCATCTCAGCTCCAGAAACATCTCCATTATTCAGCGTCTCCAAAAGCTGGAATGTGTCTGGGAACTTTGGTGCTAAGCTGCTAATTGGGGTTTGTGACTTGCAGGAAGGGGAAAGGAAACAGAAGTTATTGTGCCCCAGAGACACAATTATTCAGATTTCCTTGCTTGCTGGAGTCCTGAGGCTGGGCTGTCCCTTTACTTCCCTCCTGAAGGCAGTCATGTGTCAGCAGAGCCAGAACCAATAGCCAAAGGATGTAAGGTACTTGGAGGTGGCAATGGCAAGGCCTTGAGAAGCAGAAAGTCTCCTCCCTTTGTTCACTGATGACAAAGATCAGGTTGAATGCCATGATGTCTTTCCAAGCCATTCAGCCTTCTCAACTTTAGGTTGGGGAAAGCCTCTAAACTCTCCTTTTTCCTTCATCTTTAAAGTTCCAGGATATATGTGCAGGACGTACAGGTTTGTTACATAGGTAAGCGTGTGCCATGGTTTCCTGCACAGATCATCCCATCATCTCGATGTCAAGCCCAGCATCCATTAGCTATACTTCCTGATGATCTTCCTCCCTCTGTCCCCCTGACAGGCCCCAGTGTGTGCTGTTCTCCCCAATGTGTCCAAGTGTTCTTATCGTTCAGCTCCCACTTATAAGTGAGAGCGTGCAGTTTTTGGTTTTCTGTTCCTGTGTTAGTTTGCTGAGGATAATGGCTTCTAGCTCCATCCATGTCCCTGCAAAGGACATCTTTCCTTTTTATGACTGCATAGTATTCCATGGTGTGTGTATGTGTGTACCACACGTTCTTTATCCAGTCTATCATTGATGGGCATTTGGGTTGATTCCATGTCTTTACTATTGTGAATAGTACTGCAATGAATATGTGTGTACATGTATCTTTATAATAGAATGATTTACATTCCTTTGGGTATATATCCAGTAATAGGATTGCTGGGTCTATTAATATTTCTGTTTCTAGATCTTTAAGGAATCACCACACTGTCTTCCACAATAGTTGAACTAATTTACACCCCCACTAACAGTGTAAAAGCATTTCTTCTTCTTGGCGACCTCACCGATATCTGTTGTTTCTTGACTTTTTAATGGTAGCCACTCTGACTGGCGCAAGATAGTATCTTATTGTGGTTTTTATTCACATTTCTCTAATGATCAGTTATGTTGAGCTTTCTTCCATGTTTCTTGGCCACAGGAATGTCTTCTTTTGAGAAGTCTGTTCATGTCCTTTGCCCACTTTTTAATGGGGTTGAACACTCACCTCCTAAGCATGGAAAGCCAGTACTAAAAGGGACTTTAGAAATCATCTCGTTTCATCTTCTCATTTTATAGATTGGTAAATATAGGCTCAGAGGGATTTGCAAAGCAATTTAGCATTAATATTCATCTCTGAAACTCAGAACTGCCAACCCTGGTCAGGAAAGTACCACCATGGTAAAGTAGAAAGGGCTCTGAAGTCAGGTGGGGCTGGCATCCAAATCTTGACCCTGAAATGCTCTGTGTTCTTGGCAAAGTCACTTAACCTCTCTGGACCTGTTTCCTCAATGTTTAAAATGGGGGTAGGGATAGGCTATTGTGAAGATTTAATGAGATAACATGTGTGGAAGTACATGATAGGTAACAGATGGTCAAAGGAGTGAATTCTCTTCGCCCCGTCGGATTCCTCTCACCAGCAGTCTCTCTGCAGCTCCTTCTTGACCTTCCCTACCTCTTCTGCTTTCCCCCACTGCCTGCGCATCTCACCCCTCTCTTTTCCTGCCCCATCTGTATGCCCAACTCCCCTCCAGAGTGGGTGAGGAAGGAGTGGTTAGTGACAAGCATTCTTGGGTCCCTTCCAGGTCTCCACTTCTCTGCTTCTCCGCTTCTCTACTTCATTCTTTTTCTTCTTCTTTGTCTTTTTACCCATCTCTGAAGGGAAGCAAAGTCCTCATGCAACCAAGCAGAGGCAGGGAGCAGAGGGAGGGTGGGAGGAGACAGGCAAGGTCAGCAAGCTGGCCTCTTTGTTCCTGGAAAATGAGTGCAATTTCCATTCCTTTCCATAGAAGCTGGGTCCAGTGCCAGTCTGTGGCAACAGGCAGCAGAGGTGTTGCCGTGGTGAGTAATGGTCCTGGTGATGGCTCTGCCCTCAGCTTGTACCTCATGCCCCAAAGATGAACTTAGGGCCAATGAGTCAGGGTGAGCGACAGCTTTGACTTGGCCCTGGCCAGCACCCCAGCCCCTCAAAACCCCTGCATTATTTCTGTTCTCCAGGGAGCCCTCCAAACCCCATCTCAGGAGCTGTTTCTGGTGCTCATTTGATTCACTGCTCTGGAGGAGATGGAGACCCAGAGAGGGGAAGCTGCTCCCTCCCGCAGAGACTGTGGGCTTTCTGACACTTTCCAGGGCCCTGCCAGCAGCCCACACAATTACCTACCAAGGACAGAATTAAACCTCAGACAGAGCTGACTTGAGCGTCAGCTGGCTAGCTATGTGCTCTTAGGTAAATTGCCCGACCTCAGTGCTCCTGCCTGTAAAAGTGTTAATGATAGTATCTCTGGGTCATTAAATGATGAAATGGGTCAGGGCATTTAAAGTGCTGTGCAGAGTGCCTAGAACAGAGTGGACACTTCACATGCATGATTCTCCCTCTTGTACTCATTCACAGACCCTATCCGTTTTTCTCTTCTCCACCTGCTTCTCCAGATATTGCTAGGGAGGCAAAAATATCCAAGATGAGACACACGGAAAATGTGTTCTCCAGCCTCTGAAGGAAATTAAAGCCCAGAAACCAGGAAATCGTGTTCTTAGGAGGGTCCCAGGGGTCCCCCAAGCTGGGTTCCCATGACAAGGTAAGAGAAGCTCCTGCTGGATCATGTCCTGATCTTGACCCTGAGCATCATTAGATGGGAACAGAGACAGAGGAGAACATGTTGCATCTTATACCTGTCACTTTCTCTGACCGCCAGGCCCTTGGAGGGGCCACTGAGCTCTGTGGTCTGCAAAAGTGGCCTGGGATAAATAATGTCCATTTGCAGACCAAAGAAAGAGTTGATTGAGAGGAGCATAGAAGAGGGCCCTGTGGGACATAGAGGAAGCCTCTTTCAGATCCTCTCTTGACCACATTCACACATATAGGTGCATGCACCTGCCTGTTTGGAGGCACATCATAAGCTGCAAGCCTGACATGCATGGTTTTTGGCACTACATGCTGCCTCCTGTGCTTCCGGGGTTGGGGGGGCTCCATGTCCCATCTGAGTCTTAGTCCCACCCAGAGAGGACCTTCAGAAGCCTAGCTCTCATCCCCGAGACCACTGGCAGATTTTAGACCACTAAAAAGTCCAAGAGGAGTAAGGTGGCCTGTCAATGTCACCCAGGCTGGAAGTGGCAGAGGCGTGACTCCAAGCCATGTTTTCTGACTCCAAATCTAGTGTTCTTTCCACTGAAGCATGCCCACAGTACACACCCGCATGCCCACAGAGACTTTCAGTGGCATGTGGGCACACTTGCAGCTAGCAGAGGGCTCACTGTCAGCAGGCCTGTTCTATAGGGCTGCAGTCATCACATTGAACCCTTCCAACACTGTAGGAGGTAAGTATGTATTATTTCCCTATTTTTTCAAGCAAGAAACTGAGGCACAGAGAAGTTAAGTCACTAGTCCAAAGACACATAATTAGAGCCCAAATGTGAATTTTGAGCAGTCTGGCATCAGAACCTCTTAACTGCCATCACCTCTGCTATGCTGCTCTATCTGTGCATGAGTGCTTACACACTCACACTCACACACTGGTCTTGGGTGAGCTGAGAGTTCACCCCTTGATGCAGCAATAATGCCAAAGATAGAGAGAGGAAGCTGCCTCTGGCCCTAGGGTAGACCCCCTTCCTGGAGAAATCAGACATCTCTCTCCCAGCCCTCTCTCTCCACTTGCCCTTTCCCAGCACCTGCATCAGAAAAAAAAAAAAAAAAAATCCACCATTCCCATTCTTGTTCCAACCCCATCTCTCTAGCCCCCATCTGCTTGGCTCCCCAAGGGCTTCCAGTTGCATTGCAAAGATGTCCAGGTAGCAGGGAGGCAAGAACAGAATGAAATATATGTAATATCTTATTAGTAAAGGACATCTGAGCCTCTAATTAAAATTTGCCTAATGACCCAGCTTCTCTGTCATTTTTGCTCTTAGAGACATTAATTTAAGGTGACAGGTACTTAAGCAAAAGAAAATTAATTTTTCCCTTTAAAAATTAAAGAGGAAAAGAGTGGCCTGCTCCCTTATTTATTTGTCTTTAAAATTTTTATTTATTGTCAAATTCCCTCCCACTCTTTCCCAATAAAAGTTGATGATGGAGAATAATTTGCTGAAGGGAAGGATACTGGAAGGAAAGTGTCATGGGGTAGCCTGGTGGCACCCACTTGCCCTGAGGAGGGCTGTTTGTGGTTCCCCTGCTTAGGAGCCCCAGGCTGCTCATTGACACGCCCGCTGGCAACCCAGCTAATGCTGCTGGGATTCTGGGGGAACCTGTTTTCATCTAGGCTGTTGGACTTGGCTGTAGCAGTGGTATCTGTTTCTCTGCAGAGCAGATGGTGGGTACCTCTCTCCCAGCAACAGGCTGCAGCCTTGGACACGCTCTGCTTGCAGGAACCAGGTGGGAAATTGGAGGGATGCAGCCATGGTCTTTCTGCATGACTCCTCTCCCTGTCCTTTTTCCTCTTGACTCCTCTGGTCTCTGACTACAGAGGAGAGGGCCATCCTGACAAGGAGACGGGTGAAGGCTTGAAGATATTCCAATCTCAGAGTTCAGATCCTGCAAAAACCTATTGGGATGGGTCTAAAGATTACAGAAACATATGTCCTTAGCATTCCCCTCTACCACCTTTTTCAAAAATAGTATTCCTGGGTCGGGGGCGGTGGCCCATGCCTATAATCCCAGCACTTTGGAGGCTGAAGCAGGGGAATCGCTTGAGCCCAGGAGTTTGAGACCAGCCTGGGCAGCATGGCAAAACCTTGCCTTGATAAAGAAAATACAAAAATTATCCAGGGATGGTGGCCTGTACCTGTAGTCCCAGCTACTCAGGAGGCTGAGGTGGGAAGACTGCTTGAGCCCAGGAGGTGGAGGTTGCAGTGAGTGGAGATCGTTCCACTGAACTCCAGCCTAGGTGACAGAGTGAGACTCTGTCTCAATAATAATCATCATTTGTTGTCCCATAGGCTCTTCTTCAGACTCCCTGACACTGTCTCTTCTCACTCCTCCTAGGGCATCCTACTCCATCCTCACCCACATTTTCAGCCCCACCCCACCCCACCAAGCTCTTAGATCTCACCCCAACCCAACCTGCTCCACTCCACTTCCTAAGGCCTATCTGCTACTCTTTCCTCTTTCTTCAGGTTATTAGCTTTGAAGCAGGTGTTCCCAGTAGACTAAGAGATGGAGAGAGAAGACAGTCAGGAGGAGAGGGAGAGAGGGGGAGAGGGGGAGAGGGGGAGAAGGGGGAGAAGGGGAGAAGGGGAGAAGGGGGAGAGGGGGAGAGGGGGAGAGGGGGAGAGGGGGAGAAGGAAGAGGAATCCTCTCTTCTGGAGACCTAAGTCCTGCTCCTAACTTCTCTCTCTTTCTTTCTTTATCTCCATTTCCCCCTCCAGCAGCATGACTGATGCCGGGAAATCTGTCAGGTTTTGCTTCCCAGGAGCCAAGGGAGGCTTTTCTAGCAATTAGGCCAAGGCCTCTGATCCAAGGGAGCTCTAAACACCTGGCAAGCAATAACTCAGTCCCCTGGGCCCCGTGGGGAGGACAGGGGGAGCAAGAGAGGTGTACTCAGGGTTCCTCTCCATCACCTGGCCATGGGGCTGAGGTCAACCCACAGGAAGGGGCTGCTGAGAGGGTGAGGGTGGATGGAGACCACTGTGGGGATAGAGGGTTCAAAACTCCATCCATCCACAGGCTCAGCTCAGCCCCTGCCAGGCCACCTACACTGTGGTTCCCCTATTGCACAAGGGCCAGAGAGGGGAATCAGTGGTGAGGCTGTGGGCAGGAAGAAGGCATGTGTGCAGGGCAGGGTGAGGAAAATGAGATTTGGAGCCAAAAGGATCCACATCTGAGCTCCACTTTTGCCTTCCCATGTGATCTTGAGCATGTCACCCCACTCATCTGAGCTTCACTGGCCCAGTAGGTAAAATGGGGATGATAGTAACACCGTCCACTGCAGAGGATCCCTGGGAGGGACAGAAGAGCTTGCGGACAGAAAGTGACAAAGGACCCCTCCTCCACATCTGCCCACACCCCCACCCTCCACCCGCTGGCTGGGAGAGCTGCAATTTCTCTAATGCATGGAGGGAAAAGAAGGGCCAAGGTTTTAAAGATGCCTGTTCATCCACTTTGCATATATTTGCATATCGAGTTCAAGAGGCTCGTCCTAATTCTGAGGATGGAAAATAAAATAAATTAACGAATACGAGATTAACAAATGCAACTCCTGCAGCAATTGTCTCCTTGGCTGTTCTGGGCTTGGCACCCTGGAGACAAAGAATGTTCTCAAGGCAATCAACTTTTAATCATCTCTGGACAGAAGCCCCAGACAGAGGGACTCTGCCCCTCCCACCCCCACTCAGAGGTCAGTGCTGGAGGATCTAGAGGAGAGGGGGCTTGGAGAGGGGAAGGCTAAGGTCAGACTCCGTGGCAGGGAGTGACCCTTGATTTGCTCCTTTATGAACTTGCAGTGCAAGATGTGGTGGAAAAGAGCATGGGCTCGGGGCCACACTGCCCAGGTCTGAATCCTGGCTATGCTTTGTCCAGCTCTGTGACCTTGGGCAAGTCACCTAACCTCTCTGTTCTTAGGTGCCCTTCTGAGTCAAATGAGAATAATAGTAACACCTACCCATAGAGTTAGTGTGAGGACTGAATGAGTTGTTTCAGCTGTGTCTAGCATATTGTACACGCCTGGTAAGTATTAAGCAGTATTACCATTTTTATCATCACCATCACCATTGTCATCATCATCATGATTATTTATCATTATGTGATAGAGAATGACTATAGGACCAGGAACCAGAGACACATGTTTATTTTCATGCCACTCCTCATCCTCTGTGCGGCTTTGGAGAAAATCCTCCCACCCCTTTGGCCTTTGTACTCCAACAGAGCTGGCCCAGCACCCTTCAAGCCGTGATAAACAGATCAGGCAGAGTGACATTTGTGCTTGTTTCAAGGCTGCCTGAAAACAGACTTTGAGGTCCATTGTCATATGCAAAACATATGTAAAACATATGCAAATCACCCTCTCCCTGGCAGTCCTGAGCTCCTACACATGGGTGAGGCCTTTGGAGCCATCCCTGTGCAGACCCTGAGAGCAGAGACACTGCCAAGCCACAGAGGCAAGAGCTCTCCTCACCCAGCTTTCTTTGGGATCCTGAGAAAAACTCAGTCTTCTTCCACCCCGTTTTCATCCTGCTCCCACCCACCACCCCGGCACCTGCCCACTCTGCCTTGACTGACCTGAAACTCCCTCACAATCTCTAGAGGACTGAAGGTCAGGGTCCAATTCTACTTCCATGTACATCAGCCTTGCACTGGACCCTTCACCCATTATATCACATTACTCCCTCACTGCTGTGAAGGCGTCAGGATCCCCATTTTACAGATGAAAAGGTTGAGGCTTAGAATTAAGCAACTTATGTCAACTGCTAGAAGAGTGAATCTGGACCCTGGAGACCCACTACGCTGGGCTACCTTCTTATGGGCTCCTGAGTCAGTCCAGGGCAGAGAAAGGAGAACGGGTAGGGAGAACTAAATCAGTCACTTTTCAACTTTTGCACCCCTGAGGCAGAAGGCTTCCCCGTTCATGGAGCTGGCACTGTTACACCAGGCAGAGAAAGCCGCCACCTGCCAGATTTCCAGAGCCCCATCAGTTGATGGCATCTGAAAGAGAGCCACCACAGAGTGCCACCACTGTGAACATGATCCCTGACCAGCCCCAGAAGCAGCTTCTCCATCTTCCCTCCTGCTCAGCCCCAGCACTGCTCAAGCTCCCACTGCCACCCTAAGGAAGATTTGGGAGAAATCAGAAGTCAGGGGTCAGATGCTCCAGTTCCCCACAGGAATTATTCTTTCCCCTACCAAATCCAGGAGAGGCCATGTCTTTGGCAGGGTAGACGCTTAGGAGGGAAAAGGGTGAAGGTCCCAACCACCAACCCAGCCTCCAGGCTTCCACTATCACCCTCAGCCAACTGAGCCCAGCCTGGCGCACCTCCTGCCCACACCCCAGTGTCGGCGGCCTCAGCTTCCACCTCCATTTCCCCTACCTTTCTAGGACCCTGCTCCGCCAGAGGCCCATTAGGTTGATTAAGAGGCACATTCCGGAAAGAAGGAGCCATATTTCAGCTCCTAGAGAACCCTCTGCCCTCCTCCACCTCCGTCCCTTCCCTCTCTAATGTTCCTCCCCTTCTCCTCTCTGCCAAGGCCCTCCCCAGCCTTCCCTGGCCCCATCACTCACCGTCAGATGTCCCAGATTCTAGGGTGCAGAAATGTTGGCCAGACTCCATCAGGACTTCAGGGCAGGGCTGAGCTGAGACTGGGCCCGCCTAACATTTGAGGCACGTGGTTGGAGAGGGAAACCAGAATCTATTGTATCGATCATGGAATTTAGTCCTCTCAACAGCCCTTTCAAGGAATTATTACTCCCGCTTTTTATAGATGAGGAAACAAAAACTGAGAGGTTAAGTAACTTGTCCAAGGTCACCTCGTTAAGAGACAACACCCCAACCTTTCTTGAAGGCAAGGACTCTGCCTCCCCTGCTCCCCTGCAAAGCCTCCCCGATATTCTACCACCACCAAGTCTGGCTTATCCCACCCACCTCCTTTCTGACCACGCAGCCCAGCCTGCCCAGATATCAACTCACAGATTAGATTAGATGCATCTGAATCACCTGAGAAGTTGGTCAAACAGAAATTCCTGAGCCCTCTCCCTGAGATTCCAGGCCTCCCGTGGGCCCAGAGAGCTGTATTTTAACAACTTCCCTTAGTGGTTCAGATTTGCTGATAGGTTTGGAAACCACTTTATTAATCCAAATCCTTCATTTTACAGATAGAAGAACCAAGGCCCAGAGAAGATATGTTAATAAGTCCACAGTCACATAGGAAAAGCCCAAAGTAGGACCTAAGCCCCAATTCCCTTTTTGCCTGGAGGTCCATCAGCAGACAGCAGACAGGCCCCAGAGCTTTTCTGACACTACCCCCACCCTCACCCCCAACCCCCACATCCCACCGAGTAACCAAACATGGAAAGCTCAGGCTGGGCATCCTACAGGAAAAAAGTGATCTGATGACCAACCACACACCCCTTCCCTTCTGGGCCTGGCCTGGATGTGCCATGTGGAAGGTCTTTGCCTTCTCTAAGTCTCCTCTCTTCCATCTGGAACTTATGTCTCTGAGATGTGCCCCTTCTGCCTTCTGTAGGGGAACCAAGAACCAACTGAGAATAAAAGCACAACAGGGGCCAGGTGCGATGGCTCACGCCTGTAATCCCAGCACTTTAGGAGGCCGAAGTGGGTGGATCGCTTCAGGTCATGAGTTTGACACCAGCCTGGCCAACATGGTGAAACCCCATCTCTACTAAAAAATACAAAAATTAGCTGGGCGTGGTGGCATACACTTGTAATCCCAGCTACTTGGGAGGCTGAGGCATGAGAATTGCTTGAACCCAGGAGGCAGAGGTTGCAGTGAGCCAAGATCACGCCACTGTACTCCAGCCTGGGCAACAGAGCAAGAGAGTGAGAGAGTGAGAGAGCGAAAAAGAGAGAAGAGAGAAAGAGAGAGGGAGAGAGAGAGGGAGGAAGGGAGGGAGGGAGGGAGGGAGGAAGGAAGGAAGGAAGGAAGGAAGGAAGGAAGGAAGGAAGGAAGGAAGGAAAGGGTAAGGGAGGGAGGGAACAACAAATGCAAGGCCATTAAGGCCATTGTATTTGTATTTGTTGTGACTCTGGCCAGTTCCTGCAACTGTGTTGGGAATGAGTCACCAGGTAAGATGTCAATCCACCCCCAAAACTCTGGGGTCTATGCTCAGAGGCACAAACACTTGGCTTGCTCAGGATAAGAGCTCGTAGCCATGTTAGAGGGACCCTCCTCAGAGGGGCCCCTCACTGCAGGGAAGCCACTGTCTTGGACAAATACATCACACCTTCTTTGCAGCCGTTATCCCCATTGGATAGAGGAAACAAATCCGGGTCCAGGGACAACACTCGGATGACCAACCTGCTCTGGGAGTCACCTGCGACTTTCCTATTTTTAGCACTGAAGTTCCTGAGTCCCTGAAAATCGTGTTTCAGACAAACCAGACTGAAGGCCACTCGGGACAATGATCAGCATGCTCAGGGCCACGTGGGTCTCCTGTCCCCTCCCGCCCCTAGGAGTCTATTTTTTCTTTATGATAAGGAATAGGTAGTGATATCCAAGCCTGCAAAATACGAATGACAATAAACAGCAACAATACTAACATAATGTTTCCTCAATTCTCAGATGCCATTGATTTTAAGTTAAAGTCAAGTTAACAGCTTATCAGGGGCAAAATGGGAGCCACATTACATTACATGTAAGATGCATCATGACCTAGAATTTATATGTAAAATAATGGGGGTCTTCAAATTGAGGAAATATCACAGTGATCATAATACCAATAGATGCACAGCCCAACATACGTAGGGGACTTGTCCACTGACAAAGCATCACTGAGTGTGCAGGTGTTGCTATGATCTCCACTGCGCTGACGAGAAACCTCCCATGGTTTCCCATCTAAACTCAGGCGTAGGTCTGTCTATCCTAGTGGAACCCCGAACCTCTCCATTCCTGAAGTTCTCCCTCAGGCTCCCAGGGGCAGGTGTCTCAGCAGAGAAGGGCGGAGTCGAGGGAGGCTCTCTCTACCCTTCTGGGGACGAACAGCATTAGCTCCAGCTGTATAATACCAATGGCCTCATAATTTATATAGCGGTTTTCATTACCTCCCTTCTCCAAAGGCTTGTTCAATAAATTTCCATTTTATGAATTCCAAAGTGCTCTGTGGAACGCAGAGCTCCATCTAGCTCCAACTGCAGTGGAGAATGGAGGGGGCTGGAAAGACGGTAGGGGGATCCCCCAGATCCCCGCATTCCAGGGGCTAGACCCACAGCAATGGAGGGCGCCAGGCTGGGAACAAGTCCTGGTCTCTCCTCACTTCCTGGTTTGGTGAGCTTGAGCCTCACCTTCCACATCCGTAAATGCAGGAGGGGTCAGATCTCCGTTGTGGATTGTTTTGAGAAGTAAATGAGATAATAGGAGTGCAATGCTGCACCTGGCACCCTGCAGTTATGGTAAGTGCTGTTTTTCTTCCCTGCTTGTAACCATTTCCCTGCTCCACTCAAGTAGTCACCTGCCCCTCCTCTCAGGAGCCCCCAGAATTGGCCCCATTGAGGCCTCCTCTTCCTCTCCTCTTAATACCTTCCTCAGCAATAGAAGGCATATTAGTACTTACCGATGTGGAAAATGTCCAAGACATATTGTGAGGTTAAAAATGAAAAAGCAAGATGGGGAGGAAGGCAGCAAATCACACTGCCATGTGTGTACCCATGCTACAATCTTGCATGTTCTTCGCATGTACCCCAAAACCTAAAATGCAATAAAAAACAATAATAAATAATAAATAAATAAATAATAAAAAAGATGCATTTCAAAATAACCAAGAGAGTAGATTTCAAATGTCTCACCAAGAAAAATGATAAGTGAGGTGATGAATATGTTAGCATAATTTAATAAATTATGCCAATTTCTCATTAATTAGCATAATTTAATCACTCCACTTTGTTTACATATATCAAGGCATCACATTGTATCCCATAAATGTATACAATTGTGATTTGTCAATTAAAAATAACATTAAAGAAGGAAAAGAAAATGAGATGCAAACCAATTTGTAGAATATAAGTCCAATTTAATACAATATATTTTTACATGCATATATGTGCGTATATTTATATATGTGTATATAAAGAGAAATCTGTATAAGCATAGAAAAATCAACAAGTAGATTTCACAAACTATTACCAGTTTTTAACCTCTGAAAATAGAACTTAGTGGTGAGGAGGGAAATTTTAATTTATTTTTGTGTAATTTAGTTTAGTGGGATTGAGGGTGATTTTTACTTTGCAGTAGGCATTTTTTATATAGCTTTCTAATTTAAAAGGAAAATATAAAGATGACATCCCACCTCCGAAGAATATGAAATCTCCTCCCCTCACTTGTCCAAGGAAGATGTTACCACAGATTAGATGTCCATTTTTAGGTGCCATGGACACTTTGAAGCCAGAATATGTGGGGATTTTTTTTTTCCCTCACGTGCACCAGGCTCTGGGCCCTGTTCCCTCCCTCACACCCACTCCAGTCTCTGGCCTCTGTTCCCTCCCTGATGCGAGAGGTCTAACCGTGTTCTCTCCAGCATGAGCCTGGTGAGTTTGGGTAACCCAAGTCTCTCTTGGAGGGGACTGAGGGCCAATCAGGAACTGGAGCTGCTTCTCTTATCATCTTGGAGATGCACCTGTACCCACTGCAGTCACCATGGCAACACAGCTGTACTGGGGGTGCTGCCCAGGAAACGGGTTGCTGGGAAACAGGGCTGAGGATGGGCAGGATCTGACCAGAGAGAAGCCCCCTCCCCTCTTTTTGAGGAGGTGGCAAACAGAGGGGAAACAAGGCAAAGTTGTCACCCATCATCAGTGGAGGCAGGGAGGCCTGACAAGCCTCTCCCCAGCCCTGGCCTCTATTTCCACACTCTGTAAAGAGGCAACAGCAGGTGAATGAGTCCTTAGAACCCTTGCTGGGTCTAGCAGTTGATGCCCTGGCGGGAGAAGGGTAGGCCCAGAGCCAGGGTAGGAGTCTGGGCTCTGGGGCAGACAGCCTCTGTCTACAGATCAGCTCTGCCATGAGTGCTGGACACCACCTGTGCCTTAGTTCCCTCGACTGTGTGAATAGGAATAATAGAAGTATCTACCTCTCCTGGTGATTTTAAAGAATAAATATAATTTGACTTGCAGGGTGTAAACTCTCGGGTATTTTGGCTATTGTGACTAAAATGCCTGGCACATAGCAGACACTCAATAAACATGTGTGATTATTAGTTATTCTTCTCATCCTAGCAGGTCCAGACAGCCCACACCCTCAACTGATCCATCAAAAATTATTTGGTAAGCACTGACACTCTTCCAAGCTTTGTTCTAGGCCCTGAGGATACACGGATAGAATAAAACAAATAATTCTTCCCACGTGGGACTCATAGTCTAGTGGGGTTCTATGGGCTTCAGCCCATGGCAGGATGATAGTGACGCTGTGTGATCTGTGCTGAGATGCTCAAAGAACAGAGCGAGGGGCAAGGGGGATGGGAAGGTGGTCCTGAGGCAGCACCATCTGAGCTCAAGTTTGAGTAAGAACCCGGCCTGAGAGAGAAAGGCACTCCATGCAGGGAACACCTTATAAGGGACCAAGGTCAGTGTGACCAGTGAAACTGTCTAGGGGAACAGCAAGGACCATGGTCAGCTACAGTGGAGATGGGAAGTGGAAAGTGGAGAGCACTAGGCTGGAGAGGCAGGCAGTCGACAGACTGAGTGGCCATGAAATGAATGCCATCAGCCTGAGGATGCAGATATCCCTAGAGAGTCTTAAGCAGGGGAGGGACAGGAGGACACCCAGAGGGGGCAAAGGCGGAGGCAAGGAGAGCAGCAGGAAGGGCACTGGGCCAGGTGGAGGCCAGGGGAGGCTGGCTCATCCCCCACTCGTCCCATGGGCGTGAGGCATGATTTGAAGAAATAGCCAAGTCTAGAGGCTAAGTTCCTCATGAGTCTCCCAGTGGCTTTAATGGCCAGGCCCAAAGGAGACCTCCCAGACAGTCTGAGCAACTACAGGATCACTGGAATCAGTGCTGTCTCTCCCAAGAGAATGTAGGTGCAGTGGGAATGCTCAGTGAGATGTGCATCATCCAATCTATTTGTTCCACAGAAAAACCAGGCACAGAGCCGCATAGTCACACCTTGGATTTGGTGTCAGAGGCTCAGAGGTAGAAGAGGACTTGGAGATCTTACTACCTGGCCCTTAGAGACCCTGCAACCCTTCTTTCTTTCTTCTTTCTTCCCCAGGCCCTTTCTTGGGAGGCCAAGAGTGCTCTGAGCTCCTTGCTATACTGGAGCTGCTGTGAGCAGGAAATGAGGGTGGCAAAGGTTTCTGCAGGTGGGAGCCCAGTGACATCCTCCACCCCTAGTTCTACAGACAAGGAAACGAAGGATCAGCGAGGAGTGACTGGCACAGTGAGTCATAAACAAGCGGAGGTTTGCAGCCCCTGGACCAGGTCTCCTGCCAGCCTCCTCCCCTATTCTTCTAAAGAACAAAGCAGGCTGTGTCTGAGGCTCATGCCACCATGGAATCTCAGCTGCAGCCTGGACCTGAGGCTGCCCGGAGAGCCAGACCTGCTCCTGTTCCTTCCTTTTCTCTTTTGTTATAATCTTTTTTTTCTTTTAACCTGACCTCGAGCTCAGCTTGGTTTGAGAAATAAAGCAAGGGCTCTGAATGGCAGGTGGGACGGGGATGAAACTCAAGGCTGAGAGCAAGACTCAGCCCTTCCTGGTTCCCCATGGTCCCCAGGATTTTTACCGTTTTCAGCTGGGCTCAAAATAGAAGGGGTTTGGAGCAACGTCCTAGAAAGGGTCATCACGTAACTGGGAGGCTAAGAGAAGATAGGCGCTGGGGATTAGGAACACAGGGACCGCCACCTTACAACCCCTGGCCTGTGAGCATCCAACTTTAAACACCAGCCAGCTGGAGCCCTCCCGAGCCTCCATGAGTCTTCCCCTGTCCCACCTGCAACTGAGAATAAAGCAGGAGGGAAGGGAGGAAAATGAGGGAGGGACCTCCCCCGCCCCCGCCATCCCACTAGACAGTGAGGTCCTAAAGGATGGGAATTGGGCTTATTCATGGCTGCATCCTCAGCATCGAACACAATGAACTGCATTCTGTCTCAGTTCAATAAATATGTCAGATTGGAAGAAAGAAACATTAATCAAGCACGGACTATGAACCAGGCTTTCTTCTAGGAGAATACTCGTATTTTGCCTCATTTAATCTACACTTTAACAAGCTCAGAGAATTGTGGTTGTCCCCATCTGGCAGAAGAGGTTCTGAAGTTCAGAGAGGTTAACTTCACTTCCCAAAGTCACGCAGCTCATGAGTGGCAGGGTTGAGATTCATACTCACAGCAGCCTGCCCTGAAGCCTGTATTTATTCTTCCTCACCTTGCCACCCCCTGACTCAGGGGAGCTTTGGGGGAGAGAACACCAAGCTCTGGCAACCAGACCCCCGTGGAGCAGCTCCTGGGTCTGGAATCCTTCTTTCTCAGCTCTGCAATTCAAGCTTTCATTTCAGCCTGGTTCCTGGAACAGGGCCCCCGAGTCAGTGCCTCATTCAGCGTTTGAAAATAAGTGTTTACAAGGAAATAGAAATTCTTCCATTGAATTTTTCTCCAAATACAGAGCCTGTTAAGTCTGTACCCAGAAGACCATGAAAGATGCTCTCAGCCAATTCTCCCTATGTTTACCTTTAGGGCTTGCTTCTAAAGGGCACCGTGTCTAGGCATCTGCTAGAGGCTGGGGCACGACATTAGAGAGACAGGCTGGGAAGGCAAAGGTGTGGGGAGAAGGGGGCAGCATGGCTCCCAGGTAGCTGCCCCATCCTCCTGCTACCCTGAGCTCAGGACACAGGCCTCTCAGTAAGGTCAGCCAGCGAGAGGAGAGGAACTTCATACCTCTGAGAAACAGTAGGTGGCAAGCCCCTCGTCTGTACCTTCACAGCCAGGGCTGTGTTTCATCCTCCAATAGTCCTGCGAGGAGAGCACTTTTGTCCCCATTTTATCGAGTGCAAACTAAGCCTGGAAGTAGCAGAATCGGGGCTTGCCACCCAGGGCATCTGGCCCCAAGCCTGCATTTTTTCAGCAGCATCACACTGCCTGAGGGCCAAACGTCCCTCAGTCGGCCGTGCCAGCAGCCAATGTGCCTCTCTGCCCTCTCTGGGGAGGGGAACATAGCCTCCTGGCAAATTATCAGCAGAATGGGCCCATGGAAGTGGCCCCCACAGCAGTCAAACAAACTCCTGCTCAGGGGTCTGACCAGATTCTGAGTCCTGGGGAGTCAAGGGATCATTCACCATGTTACTCCAGGGACCACAGAGCCCCAGAAAACTCAAACAGCCTAGAGGTCTGCACCCAGAAGACCCTGAAAGATGCTCTCAGCCAATCCTCCCTGTGTTTGGCAGATAGGGAAACTGAGGTGCAGAGTAGAGCAGGGACCTAGCCAAGTCCAGGAGCTCATGGGAGGCCGAGACACACTGGCAGGCACTCACTCCCTGCAACCTTTCTTGTGGGAGTTACTCACCCACACAAGCCCGGGGCCATTGAAGAGGCTTGGGCATTTGAGCTAGTGCCAACTGGTGGGACTTGCGGGTGAAGGAATAACTGAACTAATGCTTCCTTGGTCCAGTGGGCACTTGTGTCTCAAGGTTTGAGCAGGATTTAGATGGCACTGCATCTGAAAAGGATGTAGTTCTAGAAACATTGTATCTTTATCACTGTGATAAAGAGTTAGTGTGTGCCAGGCATTCCAACTCCATCTCAGGCAACCCTCTATTAAATGAGAGATCATGTGGTCACATCGTCATCGTACCAATGATGACACTGAGTGGCACAGCCAGGATCCAGGTTTCCCCTGTCAGTGACCCCAGTGGAGCTCCCTCCTTTTCCGCCTGTCGGCCAGAGTTGGTGAGGACTGAGTGCAATGCCCTCACTCCCACCCCAGAGACCAGGAGCCTCTGAGCCTGGAAACAGGCTGAGCTGGAGCAGGCTGGGAGATGGAGCTGTCAGCTTTCCATCTGTGTGGGTGTAATGCCTGCTTCGAGTTTCCGCTCCCATTCAGGGATGGTGATTGAAGGCACCCGAGGGGAACTGTGCGTCTTCAAGGTTGATGATGATGATTTGCTGGATAATGACTCTATGTCTATTCTTAAGCCAAAGGCTGGTGCCAGGTGCTCCCTCCTACAGTGACCTGGGTTCTTCCAAGAGGCCTGCTTCCCACAGGTACCATGCCAAGTCGCAGGAAACTTTTGCTCAGGCCCAGGGAGCACACGTGCAGACATCAAGGGCTCAGCCTCTCTGAATCACCCCTGGAACTCCCAGGCTGCCCTTGGCTGGGGAGCCCCCTGGAGAACTCTCAGCCCACTCAGACTCTACCGTGTCTGTGTTAACGTCAGAGGCAGGGAGTTCTTTCTGAAGTTCCGCCTAGAACGGAAAGGGCACACACACTAGGCTAAGAGTGAAGGGACCCAAGGTCCAATCCCAGCTCTGGGTAGTCATTGCCCACCCCTGGGCCAGAGGAAGAAAGCTCTGTCAGTTTACAGTTCAAATAGGAGACAGTCTGCAGCTCATTCTGATTTTGTTGTTCAAACCCCAGGAGAGCCACGCAGCCTGTTGGTCACTTCAGTCACACCATAAAACAATGAAGAGGGGGAATAATTTCATCCACTCTGCTCTCCGCTCTCAGGGCCAAGGTCTGTAGCTGTTCGTTCCTGTGATGCTGTGCTGTGGTAAAGAATGTCCCCCTCCTCCTCCATACAGAGCTGTGCCTTCCCCATCAGAATGGCTGGGTCTCCAGCCACGCAGAAGAGCCCCGTTTCCCACAGCAATATTGCTTCTCCTCTATTCTCAGACCCCCTAAAACTCCTTGTTCACTAGGCTTGGACTCTACCTCCTCCACAGACCTCAGAGCACCAGACTGGGTTGAAGCCTCTTAGAGCTGTACCCCTCACCTATCCCTCATGGAAGTGTTTGAGCTGGGCACATGAAGAGTGGGGAGGGGGCATAGAGATGTCCCAACGTGCTGAAGCTCTGAAAGCCATTCAGGCCTCAGAAGAGCCACCTGGATCCCATGGTCCTTAGGCCAGTCTGGATGAACAGAGAAGGAGGCCTGTGACTACCCCTCCCGCCCAGCCATGAAGTGCTGCAGTCAGAGGAATGAGGCACCTGCTGGTTCTCAGCTCCCCCATAGCCTGCCTTCCTGTGGTGAGGACCAAAAGCAGGACTTCTCCCTCTAAAGGCTTAAGAGGAGTAGGGAAGGGTATGGGATCAGATTGGGGCTGTGGGGCAAGGCAAAGGCAGTGGACTGGAAAGAAGGGACCAAGGTGTCTTCCTGTGTCTTTCGCAAGAGTTCTCTAAGGAGGGGCTTTGGGGCGCCAGTCTGTTCCAACAGGAGGCTGGGCAGCACAGGCTGTCTTCCCACACAATGCTGTCATTGTGTAGATTACTTCAGATCAACAAAAACAGCCACACTTTCCCAAGTGCTTTATTCACACTTCACATGACATTGAGAAGTCATCAATTTACCCATATTACGAATAAGAACAGCAAGGGCTGACTTTAGCAGCGGGTGGGAAGGTAGGAGGCTGATGAAATTATGGAGGAACTAAAGTCACTCTAGAAAAAATCTTGGTGGGACACAGACTGTCTTCCTTTGCTTCTTAGAGGAATGAGCTTGATGAGTTTGATTCAGAAATCTACCAGAGTTTCTCTATATATCCTTCCTATGGAAGGCGGTTTTGGGGAAGCTTTTGCACAGTAAGTCTTGAATAAGTGTTAGCAGGCTGAACGAATGAAGAAGTGGGGCCTCTGGCCCTCAGGGCCTTTGGGAGCCAGGTCTCCAAAGACTAAGTTGCTGGCGGGTGTACAAGTCTGTTTAGTCCTTGGCAGAAACACAAGGCTCCCTGGCTTCAAAGAAAAGAGGCTTAAAAAGGCTTGGGCACCGAGATGCAGACATCAAAAGCCTCCCGCCCACTGCCAGCCAGATGTGTTAAGTGCAAATGAAGCTGAAATGTGCAGATTCAATTTCCCTTGAAACGTACCTGTCAGCCCGGAAGGAAAAGATTAGAAGACAGTGGGTGTTCTTGGCCTACTGCATTTCTTCCCCTCCACCCAGCACCCAATCCCACAGCTCCCTCATCCCTTTTCATCCTTAGGTTGACTGCTCATTCCACGGGTGTTTTGGAAAGGAAAAGTTGTTCAGGTTGAAGGCAGACGGATGAACGGAATGTCTGTATAAGGATCTCAACTATGAAAGGTGAAGGGAGGATGCTTTTGTCTTCTTTTGGAAAACAAGGGGGCATCTCTCTAAGGATTCATCTGTCAGGGCCTGCTTCATCCCAGGGATGCCCAAGTTTGGCAGAAGGACTGAATTCCCACACAGGAGAAGAAAGCTCAACTGGGGATGAAGGGCTCCCCCTGCTTGAGGGGACAGAAACAATCCATGCTGCCCAGGAGCCTCCACTCTGATAGAGATTTCCCTCGAAATGGAAATCTGAGCCCTGCCTCAGATGAGAGCGTAGTCTGATGAGGGAGGTTGCTGTGCCCTAGACTCCACTGTCTGATGATCAGGTAGCTTTCCCAATATATAATAAACAAGCAGAGCTCTCCCAGCCCTATAGTGTCCCTGGATGAGCCTTTACCAGATTTGCCATAAGCAAGGACAGCTGCCAGGCATCTGGGCACCAGATGCTCTCCTCATCTGTTTCCTGGCCATACCCAAGGACTCAGAACCTCTCCCTCATTCACACTTACAGTCTGAGCAGGACCCAGTCTGAGCTGCCCTGATCACCTTACTCAATATTCCCCCTCCATCAACATTCCCAATTGCACATCCTGGGAAGCCTGGTTCTCGGGGTAGATAGTGCACCCTCAGTCTGGCAACATCACCTGAAAACCAGCAACAAAATCAGGGAACAGCTAGTGTTTACCATGCGCCAGGCATAGGTAATGTGCTGGGGATGGAACAGCCAATAAGACACAGTCCTGACTGTGGAGGATTCCTTGTCCCAAGCACAAAGTTGACATATGCTCTGGGTCCTGCTGTATTCCCTGTACCTGTTGGAGTCCCACGAGAGCAAAGGAAGGAGTGATTCATTCTCTTTGAGCTAGGGGTGGGGTGCAGAAATTTCTACCCCAGAGGAGGGGACATTTGACCCAGGCCTTGAGAAATGAGCAGGAAGGTGCCAGGATAGGGAGGAATGGGCATTCTGGCAGAGAGAAAGAACAGCTCGGAAAGGGACATAGCTCTACTGCCACCAGAACGCGTGAGACTTGGGGATCAGGAAAGGGGCAGCCAGGTTGCCCAGCAGTGGTTCTCAAACTCTAGCCGGCATCACCTGGAGAACATGTTAGAACACAAACTGCCAGACCCTGCCGCCAGAGTTTCTGATTCAGTAGGTCTGGGGTAGGGCCAAGGTGATGTTGGTGCTACTTAGCGGTCCACAGACAACACCTCTGGGAATCATGGTTGTAAAGGGTCATGAAAAATTGTGTTATTATTCCCAATTATTATATCCTTCCTAGTAATAGTATTATATATCTGTTCCTTTTGCCATGTGACTTGTCTCTTGCTATTGGAAGAGGTAAAGTATAATTTCCTGCCCCATTGAGCTCAACCACGTGACTTGCTTTGAGCAGTGAAGCATTGGTGGACTCAATGTGAGCAGAGACTTGAAATGTGCTTGCACAGTTTAGTTGGGCCTCTTGCGAGCTGCCATTCTGCCTTGGGAAGTGCATGCTTTGGGGAGTTGCTGGTCCCAGAATGAAAGCCACGTGGCATAGCCCCGAATCCAGCCTACTACCTGAACCAGAGTTGCCCCAGCCCACCTGAAGGCCCATGCATGAGGAACCTAAGTGTTTGTAGTTGTAAGTCATTGAGATTTAGGGAGTGTTTGTTATACAGCACCATAGCAGAAGCCTGATTAATTCAAGAGCTTTGAATGACTTGCCAAGAAATTTAGAAGAATAATTGCTGAATGCAGAGTAGATCTAACTTGGTAAAACTGGAGGCAGGGAGGAGGCAGAAGGGAGGGGAGAGAGGAGGAAAAGAGCCAGATAGGTATGAAAATGCTAGAGCCACCCATCCCCCGCCAGGAACTGATGACTAAGAGGCTGAGATGGGGAGGGAGGCAGGAGAAATTCACATCGTGGCCACACTTCCAGCCTGGACAGCAGAGAGGAATTATGCCATGCATGGAGACCAGGAAGGCCTTCTGTTCCATGATGCCCTGGGAGGGCCCATCATGGCACAAAAGCCAATAAACACCAGAGCTGCACCCCAGCCCCTCATCACCCCACCCTACGCAGGTCCTGGGCAGGGTGCACACCTGGGCAAGTTGAAGTCAGCCCCAGAGCAGCATGTAAGAGCTGCAGGTGAGGGGACTTTCCTGCTGAGCAGCTGAAGCCACAGCATTTGATGTTGTTTTTCTCAGATCCATTTGGTTGTAAGTCAGCTGCAGACGAGCTTCGCCCACAACTGCCTCTCTTTTAATTTAATTGTGTGGTGATGGGGTGATTTTCCCCCTAGCAAATACATCAAAATTGTCATCTTGTAAATAAACAGCCCTCCTCCCCCACTCAGCACCCACCATGCACTGTCACTCCCCCAACACATTCGCACAGCTGCAACAGCTGGAAGGGAGGGCGGCCTGCAAGGGCTGTGGATCCCCGAGGAACGCAAAGGAGGCACCCCTGGAGGAAAGTGAGCAACAGACATGCCCTAGACTGCCTTCAGAGCCAGAGAGCTTGGGGGAGAGAGCACTTCCACAGTTACGAACCACTATACCCAGTCTTCTCAGTCTTTCTACAGCCTGGGAGTTAAGAGGCTGAGGAACATGGAGGGGTGCTGAGCATCTAAAATAAAAGTTTCCTTTGGCATATGACATGCATAGCTGACACCTATCAGTCCCTTACTGTGTGCCAGCTCTGTTCTAAACTCTTTCATGTACTTCATTTACATCTCGCAACAATGCTATGAGTTGGGTACCTTTCGTAGTCCTCTTTGACAGATCAAGAAATGGAGGCACAGAGAGGGTAAGTAACTTGTCCAAGCTCACACCGTCAGTAAGGAAGCCAGGATAAAGCTCAATGCTGGACCTATAAATGCTACTCTAGAGCTGTATAACAACGCACTTACTAGAGAGTCAAATGCTCTACATTTTACAGGCCTCGGTGCAGTTATGTTTATTTTGATTCACAATAAGACTCATCTTTCAGGTAAGAAGACTGAGGATTAGAGATGCTAAGTATCTGCCCCAGTGGCCCAGCTTCCAGCTGGCACAGTCAGGCCTATCTCTATGAAAATATTTTTTAATTAGCCAGGTGCAGTGGCAGGTGCCTGAAGTCCCAGCTACTTGGGAGACTGAGGCAGGAGGATCCCTGAGCCCAGGAGTTTGAGGTGGCAGTGACCTATGATTGCTCCACTGCACTCCAGTCTGGGCAACAAAGTGAGACTTCCCTCTCCAAAATAAAGAATGAGAAAGAGAGATGATTGGAGGTTGAGGACACCACAACAAGAATTTTTAGCTGAGTTGTCACCCTCAAAACCCAGACCTCGCTGTGGAATGTGTTGTCCCTCCCTACACACAAACACACACACAAACAAACACACACACACACACACACACACACGGAAGAGTGACGTTGCAGTGGTAGGTGGCCCAACTGGAAAGGAATAAGGAAGAGGGGGAGAAAGCACCAGCACATTCCCTCATGGCAAGAAAGAGTAGAAGTCCCTTCTCTCAGGCTGAGGGGCCAACAGGAAGAAGGGAACAGAAATTCATTCATTCCAGAAATACCAATGATTCATCCCTACTGTTCTCGGCACTGGGAATAGAGCTGTGAAGAAAACTGACAATGTCCCCCTTCCTTGGAAAATCCATTCCATGTGATGTGATGGAAAATCTGGGCTATGGCATCAGCACGATGGCTTTGGGCCCCATCTTGTCACGTTTAAATTTTGTAACCTTGCACAAGTCATTTAATACGCCTCCTCACCCCAGTTTCCTTTTCACAAATGGGATGATCATTCCTGCCTTGCCATGTTGGTGTGATGATCAAATAAGACTGCCTGCCTTTTAGGGGCTCCATAAATGCTTGTTTTTAGGTTCTAGGTTATCTTAATTGTTTAAATCCGAGTGGCAGAGATTGTCAGTTGCCCCTGCTTTCCTGAGTAAGGAACCTCTAGGTTTTAACTGGGTACATGGCCCTCCAGAGTCAACTACGTTTCCTAGCCTCTTTTTTCGCTAGACTTGGCCAGTGGTGTGAGAAGTGACATGGGTACCTCTGGGTTATGCTCTTGGACAAGGTAGCCTGGCTGGCCCTGCAGCCCCACAGCTCCCTTTTCTCTCTCCCCTCAGCTGGAAGACAGACCCAATGGACACCATGGTGAGTCCTTTTGACCATGCCAAGTAGGGCAGCATGCTAAGGAATGGACCCAGGGACCACCCTATTCAGTTGGACTGCTTATGGCCATACTGTCAGCCTGGGAAAGAAATAACTTCTGACCTTGTTTAAGTGACTGTTACTTTAGGTCTGTGTTATAGCTGACCCTGTATCCCAGTTACAGCAGTCTGGGATCTAGACACGATAACATCATTTGGCCTGAGTCTCCACAGCCTGCCCCTGCAGCTCAATGGTGAGGAGTGAAAAAGAACATGAGATGTAAGATCTGTGCACACAATAAAGTGACATGCCCCTGTGAGCTGCTCTAGTAATTCTGGAGGGGTATGCCTGAGAGTGAGGAGGGTAAGAATGGACTGATGGGACATCAAGGATGAACAGACTGGGTTAGTCATTGATTGGATAAGGGCAAGGAAGACACACGTCTATAATGACTCCAAAGTATCTCATTTGGGAGATGAAAAAAATGGTGCTGTACCTAGTCCCATGTCATGACTGGAGAGATGAGCCAATCTGGTGGGGAAGGGTGACAAGCTCAGTATGGGACACATGGAGTTGGGTGTGTGCATGACCTTCCGATAGAGATGTCCCAGGTGCAGACTTAGGGGCTGCTGGAGGTCTCATTCTTTTTGGCTATCCAACATCTGAATCCCCTTCCTATGTTAAAGGAATCCCCCTTATTTTGTCAGGACTAGCTTCCCATCGTCCAAATGAAGAGTACCAGCTGATCACTTTCCAGCCTCCCTTGCAGCTAGGAGAGGCACCTGACCTGGGCCAGATCACACAAGGTGTGCTGAGGCTCGTTTTGTCCCACACAACCCTGCCGATTATACAGAACCCATGGGCACGACTGCTTTGTCATTGAGAATTGTAATCTCTTCAAGCTCTTAGAAAAATCTGCTTTGTTATGTAGGCCCCTCCTGTATCCAGATCTCATTCAGTACACAGAGCCCCTCTTTGCCATCTGGATATCCACTTTCCTATCCCCAAACACAGAACCACACCATTGTTATACAAAACCCTGCACTTGACCCAGAACACTCTGTGGACACAGCCGCCTGCTCTCCAGGCAGAACTCCACTGGTTTTCCAGAACTCCACTCTGCTCTGGGCCTTTTCAACAGATTCCAATATTGATATTCAGAGATCATCAGAGTCTACATAACCCTGATTTGTTATAGAGAAATTTACCTGGCTACACAGAATCCTGCCTTTTTCTTCAGAACTGTGCTTCATTGTGCCGAACCCTCGGTGATTTTACAGAAATCCGGCTTTGTACAGAGACACCTGGTGTGCTATGGCAGCCCTGGCCCATTAGAGAGAACTTAGCATCAGTAAGCTAGCATTGTTTCCTCAAACTTCTTCACTGGGACTTGGGCCCCTGCTGTTGGCCTGACTGCACTTCACAACCTCATTGCTCTAAAGATCCTCCCTTGGCCGGGTGCGGTGGCTCACGCCTGTAATCCCAGCACTTTGGGAGGCCGAGGTGGACAGATCACCTGAGGTCAGTAGATCAAGACCAGCCTGGCCAACATAGTGAAACCCTGTCTTTACAAAAATACAAAAGTTAGCCAGGCATAATGGTGGGTGCCTGTAATCCCAGCTACTAGGGAGGCTGAGGCAGGAGAATATCCTGAACCTGGGAGGCGGAGGTCGCAGTGAGCCAAGACTGCACCACTGCACTCCAACCTGGGTGACAGAGCAAAACTCCATCTCAAAACAAAACAAAAACAAAAACTTGCCTTACCTGCCCAGAGCCCCCAAGGGCATTCAGACCCCTAATTTATATGTAGATCTCCAGAACTGGTACATAGAAAGCTAAGGGGTTACACTTGCTTTGCACATCCTCGTCCTAGTACAAGAATAAGAACAGCACCCAGTATCACATTGGTGTCTTTTCTAAAAAGCTCAAACCTGTACAAACCTTGTGGGACAAAAAGCAATGAGAAAGAACAGCAGATGGATCCTCCTCATCTCACCCTTACTTTAGGTGACGCTGAAAGAACCTGAGTCCTCAAAATTAGAGTTCGGCTCCCCTTTGCTCTCCATGCCTACCAGAGAGGACTCAAGCTTGAGCTCTGCAGAGTAAGGTGCAGGCAGAAACCGTGGCTACGGCCTCAGGGACGGGGGCGAGCACTCACCCCGCTTCTCCGTGGTGCTGGCCCTGGTCTCCTGGGCACAAATCTACTTGGACAGAAATAATCAGCTGAATTAATTTAGCTTTAAATAGCAGCACTGAGAATGTTTCCACAAAATTTTCTCCGAGGAGAGCTAAGCAGAATTAATGATGGCACAATATCAGAGAGAAATGTTATTTATTAAGGCCTAATCATTCCAGGGAGGGGGGAAGTCATCACATAAAATAAAGTGGAAATCAGCCAGCTTAGCCCAGCCCTGCTCAGCCCGCCGTGGGAGGCTGTGACCAGGGGGAGCCTCGTAGTTTGGTTTTCTGCAAAGCCAACAGCGTGCCTGTTGGGATCTCCTTGGTACTTGAGGGCTGAGCTTCCCAGTTTCAACCACATTCCTTGTGGATGTGTCCACACCAGCTCATTTGCTCCATGCTGGGCTCCTCTAAAGGGAACAGCCTCAACTGCACAAGACACCCTCGAGGAATAAAGTTCCCCAAGACAAGAAACTCCCACCCCTCTGCACTTCCTGCTGCCCCCTCCTTAAAAGTTCCTTCATTCATTTGTTCTTTCAACTAGTATTTAGTAGCTGGGCACAGTGGCTCACATCTGTAATCCCAGCACTTTGGGAAGCTGAGGCGGACAGATCGTTTGAGGTCAGAATTTTGAGCCAACATAGACCCCATCTCTACTAGAAATACAAAAATTAGCCGGATGTGGTGGCATGCACCTGTAGTCTTAGCTTCTTGGGAGGCTGAGACAGGAAAAATGCTTGAACTTGGAGGCAGAGGTTGCAGTGAGCTGAGATAGCACCACTGCACTCCAGCCTGGACAACAGAGTGAGAATCCATTGCAAAAAAAAATTAGTGAGCATCTACACCTAAGAGCCAAGCCCTGTTGTGGGTGCTGGGGATGCTACAATGGGAGGACAGGCAAACAAGTAAATGAACAGGATGGTGTCTGTAGCAGCAACGTGGTGAACACAGTAAAGGGACAGAGAACAATGGGAGAGGGTAGGGATTTTGATGGCCCGATCAGGGAAGGCCATAGGAAGCAGATGACATGTGAGCTGAGACATCAAGAAGGAGAAGGAGTTGGTCCTGTCAAGGTCTGAGTAGGAGCAGAACACCCAGGCAGAGGGCACAGCAAGGGCAAAGGCCTGGAAGAGGGAAGAAGGCCGGAGGGGCTGGGGCCCAGTGGGCCAGGGAGATCATGGCAGAGGTGGAATTTGTTCTTCTCAGAGCAGTAATTCTGTTACAAAGAGGGCAGGGACTAGTCAAAGTTGGAGAACGCTCAAAGCAAGATGAGATCCAAGGGAGAAAGGGGGAGGGGCCACTTACTCTGCAGCCCCTCTTCACCTTGAGGTCTTCTCCCATGATGCTGTGGCCACCAGCATGGCCACCGATGTGACACTCTGTGTGTGTTACTGTGAGGACTGTTTGGTCCCCACCTAAAGGGGTTGCTGGCTACTAGAAAGGGCAAGACATTGGTTCCATTCAGGAGACATTTATTAAGCAACTAGTATGTTCCACTTACCATTTTCCTTAAGACATTGACAGAGCAAAATAGGTCTGAAGGGAGCTGGCTCCCATCTGCTAGGGGCACGCTCTCCAATGGCAGGCAGGGGTTCTGGGTCTGTGGTCCAAAATGCAGGTTCTGCAGTCATAGATAGAGTCCTGGTTTAAATTCTTACTAATTAACTATATTTCATGCCGGACCCCTCTTAACTTCAGCAGAGACGGCACCAGGTTCAAGAAGCCAAAGAAAAGACCCAGAGCTAGCAAACAAGACACAGAGTTTTATTAGCAGGAAACTTACATACAGAGCAGCCCAGTGGAGGCAGGCCGGGCAGGAGAACTAAAATCGCTTACAAGAAGCATGCAGTTTATATAGCATTTTCATTTAGCACTCTGCTCCTGGCAATCTCCATCAGGCAACCTACGTTTAACCCAAAACAAAGTACCTTGATCCCCCATACAAACCACATCTCAAAGGACAGGCTGGAGGCTCAGATGTTCCTCAAAGATAAGAAATGAAAAAGTTGGCCATTCCTGGGTTCCTCAGCTCAGAACACACAGTCAGACGCATCTGCCATACAGGTCATTCTCAGGGTATGCTTAATTTATTGCTGTCAGGTGCATCTGCCATACACCACACAGCTGTAGGTAAGATGTAGAACTCCTCTGAGCTTCAGTTTCTTGCACTATGAAATAGGTACTACTGCCTACCTTGCAAAATTATTTGGAGGATTAAGTGGATGAGGAAGGTCCTGTGGGAGAGAAACAGGAGGGAAAAGGAGGGGGACAGGAGGGAGAGGAGGGAAAGAGGGAGGAGGGAGAGGAACTGGAGGGAGAAGGAGAGGGACAGGAGGGAGAAGGAGAGGGCGGAGAGGGGAGGAGGGGGAGGGAGAGGAAGGAGAGGGATAGGAGGGAGATGAGGGAGAGCAGAAGAGGAAGAAGAGAGTCAGGGAGAAGGAGGGGAGATGAGGAGAGGGAGATGAGGAAGGGAGAGGAGGAGGAGGGGGAAGGAGAGGAGGAGGGAGAGTGGGAGGGGGAGGGAGATGGGGAGGGAGAGGAAGAAGAGGGAGAGGGCACTCTCCGGTGTCTCTACTTATAAGGATACTAACCCTATCAGATTAGGGCACCACCCTTATGACACCAGTTAGCCTTAATTACCTCCGAAGACCTGTCTCCAAATACAGTCAAGCTGGTGGTCGGGGCTTCAACATATGAATTTGGGGAGCGGGGGCACAATTCAGCCATGGTGCCTCCTCCTCATGCTGCTCAGAGGCGGACAACAACAGCTGCTCATAGCAACGGCAAGGGCTTTCCCTGGGCTGAGCGCCCCTGGGTCTAGAAGCCTTTGGTCAGTAGCATCAGGGTGCTCCCCTTGGGCTTCTTCTTGAACCCCAACTCCAGGTCCCTCTTAGACCTTATTGTTCTATCTGAGACCATTCCCTAGGGAGAAACTGAAGTCAGAGGCAAAATTAGAGATGAGAACCTGATTCACTTGTACTTCTATTGCACCATTTGCTCTAAACAGCAGATTCATCTCTTCCTTATTCATCTGCTGCTCTAGATAGACTTGAAAATCCCCTCTACTGTTAGATTTTTTTTATAACTTCAGAGAATTCTGGATGAAGACTTCCTGCTAGGCAGTTGTGGAAGTAAGTCTCCAATCAGAATTCCTGGCCAGACATGAAAGTCTCTTAGCGCTTTAAAGGCTTCTTAGTCCATTTTCTGTTGCTTACAACGCAATACCTAAAACTGGGAAAATTTATTTAAAAAGCAAAATGTATTTCTTACAGTTCCCAAAGGGGGATGTCCAAGGCTGAGGGGCACACTGAGTGGGAGCCTTCTTGCTGGTAGGAGCCCTGCAGAATCCTGAGGCAGCACGGGGCATCGCATGGCGATGGGCTGAGCATGGCAGCTCAAGTCCCTTTTCCTCTTCTTATAAAGCCACCAATCCTACTCCCATGAGAACCCATTAGTCCATTAACTCATTAATCCATGAATGGATTAAGCCATTCATAAGGGCATAACCCTCATGCCCCAATCACTTCTCTTTTTTTTTAACATATGCATGCACGCATTTATTGTCTGAAATAAAGGAAAAACATTACTCCCTTTCTTTTCAGGATAAATTGGAAGCAATATAACAAACAATTACAAATGCATACATTTATATGTATGTATATACTAAATACTTCTTTTTTAAGTTCCAGGATACATGTGCAGAACATGCAGTTTGTTTCATAGGTAAATACGTGCTATGGTGGTTTGCTGCACCTATCAATTCATCACCTAGGTATTAAGCCCCATATGCGTTAGCTATTTATCCTGATACTCTCCCTCCCCTCACTCCCCCAGCAGGCCCCAGTGTGCATTGTTCTCCTCCCTGTGGCCATGTGTTCTCATTGTTCAGCTCCCACTTATATGTAAGAATATGCAGTATTTGTTTTTCTGTTCCTGTGTACGTTTGCTGAGAATAACGACTTCCAGCTCCACCCATGCCCCCACAAAGGACATGATCTTGTTCCTTTTTATGGCTGCATAGTATTCCATGTTGTATATGCACCACATTTTCTTTATCCAGTCTATCATTGATGGGCATTTGTGTTGATTCCATGTCTTTGCTGACTCAATCACTTTTTAAGGGCTCATCTCTCAGTACTGCCACACTGAGGATTAAATTTAAACATGAGTTTTAGAAGGGGCTAACATTCAACCTATAGCAGTTTCCTTCTCCTCTGAGATTCCAAAAGATTAAATCCAGTCATTTATATTTGAAACAACACGGTAGACATGTATACAGCTCACATTTCAGAGTGCAAAATCTCAGGCTGCCATCGGAACTCATCTCAGCCCCTGACCACTCCCACTGACTCCCAGGGCTATGAGGATTTCTCTTCAGGTCTCAGGAATGATCTTTGACATCCTGGCCTATTCTTCAACTACTCCAATGCATGGGAGCGGGGCCTACATGCCCCTTCTCCTAGTGAGGAGTTCTCCGTCAAAGAGTGCTCCACTCCCGCTCCAGAGGATAAGCCTCATTCATCCTAAAAACACGTACCACCGAGAGGCCTGTTGAATGTGAAATGTTCCATTTCTGTTGGGGCCTTTCTGGAGCCAAAAACTAAACATAAATGAAGAAATCCTCTATTTAGTCAGACTGGTCTTAATTTTCCCGCTGAGTAAGCCATGAGGATTTCTGTGTCCTAAAACTTTCCCTCTCCTCTGTTTATGCCTAGGTCTCCTCTCTGCTCAAATGGCCTCACCGACTACTCCACCAGTCTGAAATTTGGGATCCTGTTTCTCTTATCTAATCAATCATCAACGCTTGCATATTCTCATTCTTAAGTATAGAATTATGCACTCCCTCCTTTTCTGTAGAAAACATCTGTGGCTCTTGCCGGCCTAGCATCCATTCCTCCTTCTGATAAGGGCACCCTGATGTCCTTTGGAGAATGACCCTCCTCAACTCTCTGTCCATGTGGATTAATGGGGTGCTCTAGTTTGACCCCATGGCCCAGCTGCATGAGTAAGCACGCGACCTAGATTCAGCCAATCAAGGTGGTCTACATCCCTGACCATACTAATTGATTTGGGGATGGGCATTTGACCTAATCTAAGCCTATTAGAGTCAAATCCTGGACTTCCGCAGGATCTGTTGGGATTTGTGCAGGGCATCTTAGCTGTTAAAGGTTAGGTGGACATGTTGATGGCCAACTTACCACCACAAGGGCAGTGCCCATTTGAGAAAGAAGGGAGAGATGGGAAGGAGTGGTCTTGGGATATCAGTCAGCTTTTGTGGGTAATGACTGACTACGATACATCAGCTGCATACCATGATAAGCTTTTATTCTCATGGATGTGCAGGTTGGCTGAGGTTCAGTTGAACTAGATCAGGCTCAGCCAGGCAGTCTGCTTCAGGCTCGGGTGGCTGTGGTGTCTCTGCTTCACATGGTATTACCTACCTTGGGCCAGCAGGCTAGCTAGTTCTCATAAGAATGGCAGAGGGACAAGAGAGCAAGCCGAAACACCTAAAGTCTCTCAAGGCCTGGACTCAGATTTGCCACTTCTGCTCCATCCCATGGGCCAAAGCAAGTCACATGGTCCAGCCCAGAGTCAAAGGGAACTGAAATCCACACTGCTCCCTAGTAGAAAGAACTGAAATGTGCCATTACCAAAGGCATGGGTACAAAGAGGGCTTAAGGTTTGGGGCCAGGAATACGATCTACAACAGGTGGTGTCATTGGAGCCCCTGGATCTAGCTGAGCCGGAGTCAGCTTCACCACTTGAGTCCAGTTTATCTCCTTCCCCAATCTTGCCCTGCTCATGCCTTGACAGACTCTGTGTTTTATTTAACCATAGAGGCAATTCTCTTCTAAAGGAGGAGCCCTAACACATATTGATTCCCCTATGTGATGAACAATATGCTAGAAGCTGTCCATCTATTCTCACACTTGAATCTTTGAGTGGCTCTGTGAGGTGGCCATGAATATCACCACTTCACAGATAGGAAATCAGAGCAGAGGGCTCGTGAAGCTTGTCGGAAGTCTTATGGTGAGGAAGAGCTGAGTGGCCAGGGCTGCAAGCCCAGGTGGTCTTCCTGAGAATGAAGCCCATGCTTTTTCCACTTGATAATTGTGACTCTTTACCCTGAGGGTGGGTGGCACAGGTCCTATGCCCCATCCTCCTCTCAGCCAGCCAAGCAAATAATAACAACAGCTAATGTTTCCCGAGCCCCTGCTGTGTGCAAGGTAATATGCTAAGCACTTCAAATGCATTCACTTGGGCCGTCTTTACAAAAGCCCTGGATGTAGGTGTTAGTATCATTCTCATTTGACAGATAAGGAGGCTGAGCCTCAGAAAGGTTAGAAATCCACCCAGCTAGTATGTGGTGGTGCCAGATCTCCAACCTATCCTTTGTGGCAGCAGACCGTGGCTTCATGGCCTCTGTTCAGGCCAAAGGGAGGGTCCCTTAAAACCCCTTAAAATGCTGAGGGGGTGAAGGAGCAGGAGGGTCAGAGGCCTCCAATCTAGACCACCCTGCCTCTTCTCAGGAAACCATTCTCCCCACAGCTCCCCCAGCCCTCGTGGGTTCTTGGGTCACCCCTCAATGCCTGGTCACCAGCCTCCGTGCCAATGAGCCAACCCTCTCTTTGGCTGCAGACGTGACAAATGGCTCCAATTATCCCCTCCAAGCTCTGATTTAATGTAATGTTTTATTAATGACAACTATCAGAGAAAAACAAAGAGCCCACTGCGCACCAGCCGCCTGCCTCCATGCAGAAGCATGCTCTCTGGGTGCAGAAATGAAAGGGTGAGAGGGGAAAGGCAGCACCCCCAACCCCAATCCCCTGGCAGGGAAACAGCTCACCACCCCTCCCCACGCAGGCCTCAGGCTGAATGAACACCACTTTTTTGCCTGGCATATTCCACCCATTACTAATGCTTTGCTGCTTCCTTGACTGACAAATTAGGGGTTTGAACAAAATGTGGTGAGGGAGGGGGAGAGATGGCAGCTGCCCACCCTGCAATTAAGAAGGGGATGAGAGAAAAGGGGGGCCACCCTACAAACATTCCTTCATCTCTCCCTGCTTTGCTGAGTGTTTCAGGAGTGGGTGTGAGTGACTCTGTGAACCACTTGCGAGCTCTCTACTCAGAACCTGCCCTCTAGGTCCTCCCACTGGTCCAAGGCTGACACTTTTCCCCCAGCCCTCAGATCTGTCACCTCAAACCATCTGAGCCACAGGCTGGACAGGTTTCATTCATCCCATTGGACAGATGGGAAACTGGGGTGCAGAGTGTGGCAGTGTCTTCTCCCAAGTCACAGTGGGAACAAAGCCAGAACTCACAGTCAAGCCCCTGACTCAGGCTGGGATCCTCCTCCTACTCAAAGCTACGTTAAATGGCAGGGCACAGCTCTAGTGGAGAAGAGGCTGAGTATCTTCTGCCCAAGCAGACTCTGAGTTATTAGGCACAGGTGAATTCTACAGGGGCGTGTCTGTGTGCACGTATACACTAAGACCCACCTGATACTGTGAAAGCCTCCTCTTCTCAGTGTTAAAGTGGTCGAAAGAGGCCTGATGCTATTCATTTAGCAACAGCTACTGAGTGCCCACCACAGGCACCTGCTTGGGAAATAATGAAGGGCATTATAATTATTATTATTATTATTCCCAGACCTCATTTCAAAAACATTTTCAAAAGTTAACGAACCATCTCAATACCCTCAAAAAGTGCTGTAAGGGACACAGACACAGAGGCCATGGGAGCCCCAGAAGGGGATACGTAAGCTATCCTCGGTGTGATGAGGTCAAGGAAAACTTTCCAGAGAAGATGTCCAAGATAAGGCTGAAAGAATAGGAATTAGCCAAGCGAAAGGGGATGGGAAGTGATTCCGGCGGAGGGACGGGGAGAGAACTTTCAAGAGGAAGAATGGATGGGGCTCAAATTTCTAGGAGGAGGGGGCATTGGGTAGGGAGCCCAAAAATGCAACAGAGGTTTAAAGAAGCCAGTTCCTACAGGGCCAGGCTAGGGAAGTTGTGCTCCCCTACCCTGCCCCCAGGAGCAACTACAGCTCTGAGCAGGGAAGTGAGGTCTGCACTTTAGCAAGAGCATCCCAGCTGCCTGTGGAGAAGGGATGGAGCCCAGCAGGCATGTGCTGGGTAATCAGCAAGAGACTATTACAGAGGTCCGGAATAGGGAGTGGGAAGTTTAGGTGGTGGCTTGGGTTTGGGAAGGAGGCAAGGGAGATTCAAAATATGCTAAGAAACTTGTAGTCAACTGACCGAGGCAGGCAGGGTGGGGAAGAAAGCATCAAAATGCTGCTGTCTGGTTTCCCACCTGGGCAATTGGCTGGAGCAGCTGGAGAAGAGGTCCATGAGGGGTTTAAGGAGACTTTAAATATGGGTAAAGTCAGATAGAGCTGGACTTCCCAGGGCACTCAAACTGAGTCAGCTGAGATGGTGATAATAAGAAGTGATGATCAAATGCCTCCTGGCAATAAAACCTAGCACCTGCAGGGCACGGCTCTGGACAAGACCTCCTCCAGGTGAGGAGCGGGGCTGGACCTGTGATGTCATCTCCCTCTACAACTCTATTCTTTCCATCCCTGAGGTCTCCACCATGCTGGCCTGCTATGGCACTGCTTTTTTTTTTTTTTAACTCTTTTTTTCTTTCCTTTTTCTGTAAATTATTTGTTAACATAGTATAAAATTGACTATTTTTTTGGTTTATGGTTCTGTAAGCTTTAACATGTATAAACTCATATGCCCACTGTTACAGAATAGTACTATCATCCCAGAAAACTCTCTCAAGCTGTCACTTTGTCGTGAAACCCTCCAGCCCTCCTAACCCACAGCAATCACTAATCTGTTCTGCATTACTATTGTTTTGCCTTTTCCGGGATGCTATATAAGTGGAATCATGCGTTATGTGACCTCGGGATATTGGCTCTCCTCCACTCAGCACAATGCCTTTGAGACTCATCTAAAATGTTCTGTGTATAAATCATTCCTTTTTGTTGCTGAGTATTTCATTACATGGATATACCACATTCACTCACCCACTGAAAGGTAAAAGGCTTTTTCCCAGGTTTTGGTGATTATAAATAGAGCTACTGTGAATATTCACCTACAGGTTTTTGTGTGACCATGAAGTTGCACTTTTCTGCAGTAAATACCTAAGAATACGATTGCTGGGTTGTATGATGTGTATGTTTAATAAGAAACCACCAAATTATTTTCTAGAGTCCTTGTACCAGTTGCATTCCCAACAGTAAGGTATGAACTTCAGTTTCTCCACATCTTCACCAGCACACATTATTGTCACTTTTTTTTATTTTAGCCATTCCAATAGGTGTGTAATAGTATGTATTAATATTTGTAGTTTTATTATTATTTATTTATTTTTAGATAAGGTCTTGCTCTGTCACCCAGGCTGGAGTGTAGTAGTATGATCATAGCTCACTGCAGCCTTGAAAACCTGGGCTCAAGCAATCTCCCTGCCTCAGTCTCCAAGGTAGCTGGGACTACAGGTGGGTGTCACCATGCCCAGCTTTATTGTGGTTTTAATTTGTATTTCCATAGTAACTAATAATATTGAACATTTTTTTCATGATATCCATATATTCTCTTTGATGAAGTGCTTGTTCAAGTCTTTTGCTCATTTTTAATTGAGTTGTTTATTTTCTCATTACTGAGCTTTAAGAGTTCTTTATATAATCTAGATACAAGTCCTTCTGTCAGATGTCTGATTTGCAAACATTTCCCTCCAGTCTACAAGTTGTCTTCTTATTCTCTTAGAAGTGTCTTTCACAGCCTGGTGCAGTGACTCATGTCTGTAATCCCTCCCTTGGGGGGCCAAGGTGAGCAGATCACTTGGGGCCAGGAGTTCAAGACCAGCCTAAACAACATGGCAAAACCCCATCTCTACTAGAAATACAAAAATTATCTGGGTGTGGTGGCACACACCTGTAATCCTAGGTGCTTGGGTGGCCAAGGCATGAGAATCGCTTGAACCTGGGAGTCAGACGTTGCAGTGAGCTGTGAATGCACCACTGCACTCCAGGCTGGGCAACATAGCAATACCCTGTCTCAAAAGAAAGAAAAGAAATGTCTTTCATTTAGCAAGAGTTTTTCATTTTGATGAGGTACAGTTGATCAAATTTTTATTTTATAGATAATGTTTTTGATGTCATATCTAAGAATTCTTCATCTAGCCCCAAATCACTAAGGTTTTCTTCTATTATTTCTTCTAAAAGTTTTATGCTTTAAGTGAATGATTCATTTGGAGTGAATTTTTGCATAAGGTACAATGCTTAGGGTAAGGTTCACTTTTGTGTATATGAATGCCCACTCACTCCAATATCATTTATTGAAAAGAAAAACTGTCCTTTCTCCATTGAATTGCCTTTGCAACTTCGTCAAAAATTAAATGATCTTTTTTATATTTAGCTGTTTCTGATCTTTCTATTCTGTTACATTGATCTATGATTTTTCTCTCTGTATATGTGTCTTCATTTTTGCTGATACTACACTGCCTTAATTATTGTAGCCTTATAGTAAGTCTCAAAGTTGTGTATGGTGAGTTCTCCAGCCTTATTCTTCTTTTGCAAAGTTGTTTTGGCTATTCTACTTCCTTTGCTTTTTTAAAGTTTAGAATTAGCTTATCTATATCTACAAAAAATCCTGCTGAATTTTTATTGAAATTGCCTTAGATCTATAGATCTATAGAGAAAGACATTGTTATTGTGTTAAATCTTGTAATGCATGTACATTATGTGTCTCTCTATTTATTTAAGTCTTCTTTTACTTCTTTCATCAGCATTTTATAGTTGCAGCATATAGAACCACTACATGTTTTGTTAAATTTATACCTAAGCATTTCATATTTCTGGAGCTATTGCAAATGATACTGTTTCTAAATGTTGGTGTTCAATTATTCATTACTAGTATATAGAAATATGATTGATGGTTTTGTGTTGATTTTGAATCCTGTAAACTTGGTAAACTACAACTTGGTTGTAGTTTTTCTATTTGTAGATTTCTTGGAATTTTCTATGTGGACAAATATTTGGTCTGTGCATGAAAACAGTTGGATTTCTTACTTTCAGTCTGTATGTCTTTATTTATTTTATTTTTCCTGATTGTACTAGCTGGAACTGCCAGTGGTGAGTGAAAATTCTTGACTTGTTCCAATCTTAGGAGGAAAAACTCTGTTTTTCACCATTAAGTATGATGTTAGTTATAGATTTTTTATAGATATCCTTTATCAGGTCAAGGTAGTCCCCTTCCATTTCCAGTTTTCTGAGAGTTATTATTACAGATCAATATTGCATTTTGTTAGGTGTGTTTTCTGCATTAGTTGCTATGACTGTGTTGTTTTTCTACTGTAGATTGTTAATATAGGGGCTTACACTGATTAATTTTCAAATATTCAACCAGCTTGGCATTCTTGTGATAAACCCCACTTAGCCATGGTGAGTTGTTCTTTTTATATGTTCCTGGTATGAATTTGCTGATACTTTGTTAGGAAATTTTGTGTCTATGTTCATAAGGGAAATTGATCCATACTTTTCTTTTTCATGTGTTTTCTTTGTCTAGTTTTACTGGCCTCATAAAATGGATTTGGAGTTTTTCCTCCTCTTCTATTTTCTAGAAGACATTGTGTAGAATTGTATTATTCTTCTTTAAATATTTAAAGAATTTGCCAGAGAAACTAAGAGGCTTTTTTAAACAAGATTTTTATCTACAAATTCAAATTATTTAACAATTATAGGACTGTTTACGTTTTCTATTTTATCATGAATCAGTTTTGGTTGTTTGTGGTTGGGGCTGCTACAATAATACCAAAGACTGGGTAGCTTAAACAACAAATATGTATTTCTCACAGTTTTGAAGCCTGAAAAGTCCAAGATCAGGTCGCCCACAGACCTAGAGACTCGTGAGGGCACTCTTGGTTTTCGAATGGCCATCTTCTCCTTGTATCCTCACATGGCAGAGAAATCATCTCTCCTGTGTTTCTTCTGAGTAAGATCACTAATCCCAATCATGAGGGCTTCACTCTGATGACCTAATTACCTCCCAAAGGCCCCATCTAATACCATTACAGTGGAGGTTAGGATTTCAACATGCAAATTTGGGGAAGACACAAACATTCAGTGCATAACAGTGGTGTTTGAGGAACTGGTTCATTTTATCTGTTGTCAAATTTACGTTCCTGGAGTGGTTTGTATTATTCCCTTATTATCCTTTTAATATTGGTAATGATATTCCCTCTTTCATTGCTGATATTGATCATTTTGTCTTCTCTCTCCCCTGCTCCTTTTTTACCAGTCTTGCTAGAGTTTGATCAATTGTGTTGACATTGGAAAAAATCAGCTTTTCATTTCATTGATTTTCTCTATTGTTTTTCTGTTTCCCATATCATTGATTTCTGTGCTCCATTTGTCTTCTTGCTTTGGGCTTATTTTGCTCTTCCTTTTCTATTCTAGTTTTTTTGTTTGCTTGTTTTTGTTTTTGTTTTTGCTTTTGAGACAGAGCCTTGCTGTCGCCCAGGCTGGAGTGCAGTGGTGGAATCTTGGCTCACTGCAACCTCTGCCTTTCGGGTTCAAGTGATTCTCCTGCCTCAGCCTCCCAAGTAATCTGGGATTACAGACATGTGTACCACGCCCAGTATTTTTAGTAAAGACAGAGTTTCTCCATGTTTGTCAGGCTGTTCTCAAACTCCCAACCTCAGGTGATCCACTTGCCTCAGCCTCCCAAAGTGCTGGTTTTCTAGTTTCTTAAGATGGAATCTAATATTATTGATTTGAAACTTTTCTTCTGTTCTAATGCAAATATTTAATACTATAATTTTCCTCTAACTACTCCTTTAGCTGAATTCCACACATTTTTATATGTTGCTTTCATTTTCAATTAGTTCCAAAATATTTTCTAATTTCCTTTGAGGCTTCCTCTTTGTTTCATGGGTGATTTAGAAGTATGTTGTTGAATTCAATGTATGTGGGAGCTGCCAGGCATGGTGCCTCACACACCCAGCACTGTGGAAGGCTAAGGCAGGAGGAGCACTTGAGCCCAGGAAGTCAAGACCAACCTGGCCAACATAGTGAGACTTTGTTTTTACAAATACTATAAAAATTAGCTGGGCATAGTGGTGCACACTTGTGGTCTCAGCTACTCAAGAGGGGGCTAAGGTGGGAGAATCACTTGAGCCCAGGTGGTCAAGGCTACAGTGAGTCATGATCACACCACTGCACTCCAGCCTGGGCAACAGAGTAAGACCCTGTCTCAAAAAAATGTACTTGGGAGATTTTTCTGTTATCTTTCCATTATTGATATTTGGTTTAATTCCATTATGGTCACAGAATATACTTCATATGATTTTAATTTTAATTTGTTAAGATTTGTCTTATGACCCATTATATCACCTATCTTGGCGAATGTTCATGTGTACTCGGAAAGAATGTATATTCTACTTTTGTTGTGTTGAATGTTCTGCAGATATCTATTAGATCCAGTTGGGTTGATGGTGTTGTTCAATTCTATTTATTTTCTGTCTGCTAGGTCTAACAGCAACTGAGAGGAGTGTTGACATTTCCAATTATAATTATGGATTTGTCTGTTTCTCCTTGCAGGTCTGTCAGTTTTTGATTCAAGTATTTTAGAGCTCTGTTGTTAAGTGCATCAACATTTAGATTTTTAGGTATTCTTTGTGAATTTACTATTCTGTCATTATGTAACAACACATTTTATCCCTGGTAATTCCTTTGCTCTGTAGTCTATTTTGTCTGATATTAATATAGCCACTCAGTTTTCTTTTGGTTAGTGTTTGCATGGTATATATCCTTCTATATTTTGGCTTATAACCTACCTATATCATTATACTTAATGTAAATGTCTTATACACAGCTTCTTTCTTTAATACATTCCGATGATGTTGATATTGAAATTAGTATTAGACCATTAACATTTAATGTAATCATTGATATGTTTGGATTTAGGTATCCCATTTTATCAGTTTTCTATTTATTTTCTCTATTCACTTTTGTTTGTTTCTCTGTTTCCTCCTTCCCTGGCTTCTTTTGGTTAGATGAACATGTTTGTATTTTATTTTATCTATTGTATTCCTTACTATAGCTCTCTGTATAGCTTTTTTTTTAAGTGGTTGCTCCAGGGATTTCCCTATATACTTTTTAGAGTCCACTTAGAATTATTATATTGCCACTTCCAAGTGGAATATGGAATCTTGCCACTATAGAGATTCCTTTAATCCTCACCTATTTATGTTATTCTTATATATTATATCTATATCTATAGATGTAGATATATGTATTGATAACCTAATCAGACAACTCTTTAGCATATTTAAAGAACCCAAGAGGAGAAGAGTCCCTTATATTTCCCCAGATATTGGCCATTGCTGTTGCTCTTTATTCATGCTACTTTAAATTACCCTCCAGTGTAATTTCTCTTTTGCCTGAAGAACTTTCTTTAGCCATTCTTTTACAGCAGATATGATAATAATAAATTCTCTTGAGTTTTCTTCATCTTTCTTTAACCTTCATTCCTGAATGATATTTTCACAGAATATAGAATTCTGAGTTGACAGTTCTTTTCCTTCAGCACTTAAAAAATGTTGTACTACTTCCTTCTGACCTTTATAGTATTCAATAAGAAATTGTCTGTAATTCGGCGGAGAGATCCAAAATGGCCGATTAACAACAGCTCAGGATTGTAGCTCCCAGTGAAAGCACAGACAGCGAGTGGGCGCCGCAATTTCAGACGAATTTCTGTGGCCCACAAACTGGGAGATTCCCGGCGGAGGATCCACACGTGTCGCCAGCGCGACTCTTTTGGCCGGCGCAGCTGTTTTGCTGGCGCCCCGGCGCGGCGCAGCGCTTCTCAGTGCAGAGTATACCCGACTGGGCGCCCTTTGAGTCGGCTCGGCTGGTCCCACCCCCACAAGAAGAACAGCAATTGGAAGCGCTGAGGACCGAGAGTTTCATAGTAAGCACAGCTGAACCCAGGAAGACCAAGCTCTGTGGGGAAGGGGCGTCCGCCAAAGGAAAACTAAGAAACAGAAAAAACTTCATCACCAACAGGCCGGACGCCCACTTAGACCCAATCTGAAAGTCGGCAATTACAAAGACGACAGGTGGATAAATCCACAAAAATGGTAAGAAACCGGTGCAAAAAGGCTGAGAACACCCAAAATCAGAATGCCTCTCCTCCTACAGGGGATCGCAGCTCCTCATCAGCAAGAGAACAAGGCATGAGGTAGAATGAGTGTGAGGAACTGACAGAATCAGGCTTCAGAAGGTGGAAAATAAGAAACTTCTGTGAGCTAAAAGAACATGTACTAACCCAATGCAAAGAAACTAAGAACCTTGAAAGAAGATTTAACGAAATGCTAATGAGAATGGACAACTTAGGAATATAAATGAATTGATGGAACTGAAAAACACAACACGAGAACTTCGCGAAGCATGCACAAGTTTCAACAGCCGAATTGGCCAAGCAGAAGAAAGGATATCAGAGGTCGAAGATGAACTCAATGAAATAAAACGAGAAGGCAAGATTAGAGAAAAAAGGGTAAAAATGAATGAACGAAGTCTCCAAGAAATATGAGACTATGTGAAAAGACCTAATCTACATTTGATAGGTATACCTGAATGTGATGAAGAGAATGAATCTAAGCTGGAAAATACTCTTCAGGATATTATCCAGGAAAACTTCCCCAACCTGACACGACAGGCCAATATTCAAGTCCAGGAAA
>CAUYLG010044195.1:0-74327 GCA_963573385.1 Cacajao melanocephalus | reverse complement strand
TCCTTCTGGGTTTTCCTGGTCTGGGAAACCTCACTCAGTGACTCAGTGTAAGAGTGGCTTTTCCTTCTTCTTACTCAGTGTGAGAGATAGCTATTTCTCTCCCTTCTCCTTTTTTTCTTTCTCCCCTTATCCTTTTTTTTTTCTCTCTCTCTCTTTCTCTCTGCCTAAATAAATCACTTTTCTGCAAAACTCTTTGGGGTCCAATATTTTCCTACAAGCACATTTGCCGTGGTCTCTCTCGCATTCTTGGGTAAGAGACCAATAGCCTGGAAAAGCATCCTCTTAGGGGAGCTGAGCACTCCCTTGTACCCCCAAACCCATTTCAGACTATACCAAGCATCTCAAGTTAAATTAGGTTAACATTAATTTGTTATAAATTCAGATAGTAATGACGTGGTAACCTGAATCAGAGTAACAATTATTTAGAAATCTTTTATATTTTTCTTTTACATTAAAAAATCTTTAAATTTTGCATTATATCCATGAGGTATTCTTTCAAATATACTGATAAAAGGTGAGTATTTTTGGTAGTTAACTTGTTTAATATAATCTCTTAGAGCTTCAAGTAAGATTGGCATTCTGCTAAGATGTACCATGTTCATTTGTAACGTTGTGAATTGCCTAACACTATTTCTGTTGGGTCCTTCTACATCTACCTAATAGTCTCATTTTTTCCCCCCATTTCTCAGGTCAGGTATTTTATTTTATTTCCCAGGAAAAAAAATGCTACCAATATTTCCTTTCAAATTTTGTTGTTTTGTTATAAACTACATTTTGTTGCTCCTAGCCCTTCCATTTTCATTTTCAAAAAACTATTTCACAAGTCAAATAATTTAACATTGGCAGATTCTTCATATTATCAGTTGATCACTGTACCTCTCTAGATAATAGAGATGCCTTTGAGTAACTGAAAAATGTGACTTAAATAAATATAAACAAAAAACTAAAGATTAATGTATTAGAATATGATGTTTCTATGATAAAAACCCATCAGGCAGACTTGCTACCATAACTTTTGTATTTCTAACAAAATTTACTTTGTTCAAAATTGAGTGGACAAAACACCAAGAAGAAATCTGTAAATCTATAATTATAGTAAACTACACACACACACACACACACACACACACACATACATATGTACAATCTCTCTTTCCTCCAAAAACTGATTAATAAAGTATACTCTTCAAAAAATTTGCAAATGTGTGAAAGACTTGAACAATATAATCAATATACTTAATACAGTTCATCTAATGATATATTAAGATCTTCCCTATTGAGGACAGGGAATTTGCTTGATCTATTTTATTGTCCATTTCTCATTGTTGAAGCCACATTTTCTTTCCAGTGTCTTTGCCTTATTTCTTCCATGTGATCAGGATGGGTGTCCATGAGTTAGAAAGAGGAGATAGTGATTCATGTAAGCCAATTGCAATTGACTGAATGTTTGTGACCACCAAAATGCCTATGTTGAAACCCTAATCTCAACGTAATGATTTTTGGAGTAGGGAGACCTTTAGGCAGCAATTAGGTTGTCTTCATAAGGGTAGAGCCCTCATGAACGGGATTAGGGCTCTTAGAAGAAGAGACCAGAGAGCTAGCTAGTTCCCTTTCTATCATATGAGGACACAACAAGATTATGATTGTCTGTAAACTAGGAAGAGAGCCTTCACTAAGAGCCTGACCATGCTGGCGTCTTATTCTAGACTTTCGGTCTCTAGGACTGTGAGATATGCATTTGTTGTTTAAACAACCAGTCTCTGGTGTTGTTATAACATCTAGAACTAAGACATAAATGAGTACCAGAAGGGAAGTGCTGCTGCAATGATTATTTAAAACCATGAAAGCAATTTTGGAACTGGATAATGAGTATTGGAGAAGAGTACATGCTAGAAGAAACTGAGAGTGTCATAAAGGGATTTTTAAAAGCAATACTGGTGAGGGCTCAGAAGAAAAGGCAGCGTAGGGAAAACTTACAGCCTCTTACAGAATACATAAATAATCATGTACCAAATGTTGATGTAATTATGGGCCCTAAAGATAATTCTGATGGGGCCTCAAATGAAAATGAGGAAAATATTGGATAATGAAAAAAATATTATTCTTGTTACAAAGTAGCAAGGAACTTGTCTGAATTGCATTTGTGTTTTAGTATTTCATGGAAAGCAGAACTTGTAAATGATGAAATTGGATATTTAATTAAGGATATTTCTAAGCCAAGTGTTAAAGGAGTGGCTTGGTCCCTCTTGATGGCTTGCAGTAAAATGCGAGAAGAGAAATAAATTGAAACAAGTATTTTTAAGCAGAAAAGCACTAGAAGTTAAAGATTTAAAAAACTATCAGTCCATCCCGATTGCAAATAGTAAGTGTGGCCTAGGAACCGTTTGATAAGGAGATTAACATAGGTGTAAATCAGGAACTTATCAGCCAACTCAGCTGCAAGTCTGAACTAAAGGGGAAGGAGATACAAGAAATGGAGAAGGACTGTCTGACTTCTTTTATTTCACAGGATGGGAGATAGAGCTATTTGGTTGCAAATGCACATTTTATAATAATGCTATATAATAGCATTAATTTTATAAAATGCTATATAATGTTTTATATAACATATTATAAATAATATATACATATATTCAACTATATATAATGTATTTGATGTAATAAAATCTATTTTTTCTTTTCCTCATTCCTTCTTGAGTTTTGTAAGTCCTGTAAACTTTGTAATTATCTGTTTCTATCTAAACAGATGTTTCATTCTTTTCTCATAATGATTCCCTTAGATGCTCTATGATCTGTTTATTAAAATGCATTCTATAAGGAGTAACCAATTCTATATTAAGTGAGAAAAACAAAAATGTCAGTACTTAGTATCCAGACAGAATAATATGAGAACGATCTTTGTATATGAAATTAATTAAAAACTGTTACCACGACAAGCAATAATTTGAAAGCCTTCAGATTTCTGACATTAGAAAATACTCCAGAGAACAGTCTCTATGAAGGAGTGAGGAAGCAGGAGGAGTTGGGTTGGCCTCAACACAGGCTTTCTGGATCTCATGGACAGTTACGAACCTTGGATGACATTAACGTATTTCTCAAATTAAAGCAAACAGACAAGCTTTTGTATTCCTTCATATATCGTTTACAAGATACAGGAATAGCTCAGGTATCAATCTTAGCCTTGGGAAAAGAAATGAGTACCTTGGGACTAACTGAGAAATGGTGTGGTAAACCACAGCACCCGCTGGCTTCATATAATGTTTATCTCATCTCGGAATAGTTATTCCAGGATTCTGACTGGTTTCTTTTTCTAGGGAAACGTCACTGCAGCAGGTCTTGAACTTGGAACTAACATGCAAATCTTTTACCTCTACTGTCTAATCCCAATTTCTTTGCCCTTACCTGGTAATTTTTTGGGGAGTCTACATGGCTTACCATGTTTATTTACCTGGACTTTTATTCCTGAGGGTTATTCGGCCCTGGTCATATCTTTCCCAGTCAGTGGCTGCTTTATTGGTCCATTTGCCATAAAACCTGAGTAGGAGTTTTAAAATATGATCCAGAGCATCATCAAGGTGCCAAATATATTCTTTCCTGATGGCATTTGTAGCCTCAGTTCTTCCTTCTCATGATAATAAAGGTCCATTTTCCTGACCAAAATGGTGTCTACCTTCTTTGCCTGTTGATCTTGGATCAGATAGTAGTCTTAACTGAAGGTTTAATCTTCTAATATCCACCTGTATACAAATTTCCATCTCTGACCACACAAATAGTGAATAATTTACACATTTAGTGTCTGTAGATTTTTAAAGTACCCAACAAAGAGCACTTATCTTCTCTGAGTTTTAAAGCACTAAGAAACAGACACAGGAGTTGGACAGATGAAGATCAAAATATTACTTTTCTATTTAACTGATAGAGGCAAGGCTATAACTTAAATGTGTGGCAATATTGGGCTTCCTCTTTCAGGACCGCAATTGAGCAGGATCACTTAGTGAAAAGTTTATTAGATAACTGCAGGCCTCTTTTGATAAGATAGTCTTCAATAATTTAAATTTATGAGATGTAAGAACAGAGCAGAACTTTTGCTCTTTGAAAGCAAAAGCACCTTAAGAAGAAAAGGAAGGTCTGAGCAAGCAGAACTCATCCCAACACTTACTTTTATCCAATTTTAGAATTCATTTCTCATCTTATTTCTAAGATGTACCTTAGAAATATGTATCTTTAACATATTCTTTTATGGAAGAAAAAGCTTAAGTTGAGAGGTAAGATAAAGAATACAATTGTATTGACACTGATTTTTCAGATTAGGCAGGATATGTGAATATGAACATTGACTCTCATATATTAAAAAAATATATTTAGAAATCATTTATTAACCTAATTTTTGAAGCATAAAAGATTCCCATGTGCACCTAGGGGTAATACTTAATCCTCCATCTCAATACACCTAACTATATAGTTTTGTTTTCTTAAATAAATTTGAACAACGATCATCACAACCCAAGAGGATACTCTGACTTCAACCTACATCTTAGATTCTCTCCACAATAAGACACAGTAATGAAGTTTCAATGCCTTTTTGTTCCTCACCAAAACTTATTTTATTATTATCTAGGTGTTATAAAAACAAGCAAATCAGTAACACTAAGGGCACTAACTCATCAACTCTACTTTTGCGATATCTTTGAAATGTTTAGGTCTTTTGGATTTGGCTCAGATCTGAGATTTCCACAGCAACATTTCAGTTCATAATAATCTCTCAATGTCTTGAAGACAATTAACATTTATTTTCAGTACTATTCAATATTTTTTCACAATGTGTACTATCATAAACAAGTTTGTCTCCTTTATATATTAATGAAGTTTGCATAGTGTCTCATTGCTGAATAACTGAATGATGGCTGAATGTGTGATATTTCTTAAAACCTTGAGTTGTTAATCTAAGTATGTGATGTGTTTAGGGACATTATTTGTGTAATGAAAAAGGTGAAGGGATTTCTAAGTGAATGGTATATTGGAAGGACCCAAAGGGTAACTGCCTATATTTGAGGTAAACAAAGAAATATACTTAAGGTAAACAAGGTAAATATACTTAAGGTAAACAAGGAAATATACTTCATATAGTATGTTTTGATAAGCCCTAATTCTTCTCAACTGTGGATCCTTGACAAGTTAATTAAGCTCTTTGACGCACATATTCTTTATTTTCAAAATGGTATAGGTAATAATAATTAATTCAAAATGCCATTATAAGAATTAGATGTAATTGTTTGAGTAAAATATCTGGCAGAATCTAGTCATTCAATTAATCTCAACTAAGTCGTGTTAGATCCTAAATTAATTTTCTACAAATTATAGAAAACATCTTGATCGCAATCCTTTTATACTTTGAGTCTCTTGCAGAAGTTGTATGCAAAATTTCTGAATCCCTTTTTATTTTAATTTTGTCTTAAAAATCAATGCACTGAGTTGTAAATGTTTTAGCAGTGGTTTTGAAGTAAAACAAATGCTATATTTAATAATATGAAGAGTATAAGAAACATGTAAGTTTTCTAAAATGCAATAGAACTTGTGACGATCTGGTTCAAGTCATGTTATGAAGAGCTCTTCAACATTAAACAAAAAGTATCAATTTGAGATAGTGGGTCCCTCTTTAAAAATAATTGGAAATCAAATTCGTAATTAACAGTTGATTTGTTTGTGCCTGCTGTAAATTTATTTTGAAACTTTGAAAGATTTGTTAATATTTTTGAATTGTCAGATGAGTGAGCTGGCTGAAGCTCAAACTCATTTAAGCCTTCGTTTCTTTTTCTCAATCTTGTTTGGAGATGGCATACATCTTTAATTTCTTCCAAATAAAAATATGGTGCCTTAAAATTTAGATTACTATTATTTTGTTCTTGTGGGAGAAATAAATAAAGGTATAAATAATATATGCTATATATAACATACTTATATGTACAAAATTAAGTTTTCCAAATTTTAACCCAATATCAGAACAATATATTTTTTCATTTAATATTATTTTCATTGAATATTGTATTATTATTTAATATCTTTGATAGACTTAACTCTTTTTCTGCATTGTGTATTTTCTTCTTAAACTTTGCAGTGAATAGTTTACAAAAAATGGCCTCAATTCATCAGTGGTCTGTATTCACAATCTTTGTAATGTTACTTTGTAGCTGCAACTAATAAAAGCGTGGTGTCTATCCTCTATGTTGTAAATTGGAGCTGGCCTTACAACTTGATTTGAAAAATGTAATAGGAGAGAACGGATGTTTTACTATTTTTAGTCCAGGTTTAAAGAGTCCTTTTTGTTTCTGCTTAATCTCTGAGAATCATGCAGTTACTAGCAAACCTGTTTAAAGAAGCCAGTGCTAGCCTGCTGCATTATGAGTCAACATTGATATGATGGCTTATACTAATTGATACCAGCCAAGAGCCAACCAACTACTAAACATGCGATATAGCTATCTTACAGTAGATATGCCCAGTTGACACATTATGTGTCAACTATTTGGCTCTGAGTGACCAGAGCCAAAATGATCTGAGCCTGAAAAAGCTCAGCAACTCGGTTGACCAACAGATTCCCAAGTAATAGTACATTTTTGTTTTTATACCTCCAAGTTTTGTGACTGTTTGTTACAATTGATATGATTTATCTAGCTACTTTTAGATCAAAATAAACCTCTATAACAACTTTTGTTTAAATAGGTAATAATATGTGATAGAATTGGTACGCTATTTGGTACTCATTTTTACAAGACTGCTGTAAGAAATTATTTATTTCACAAAAATGTTGGTTTTATTATGATTTTTTAGAATTTTTCTTTAGAATTGTATTGGCTTAGGTTATCAGAGGGAATCTATAAAAAAACTAAGTTTGTTGGAAACTAAAGATGAAATTCTTTATTCCAATGTGTTCAAAGATTTTGAGTTTCATTCTGTGAAGAATGGAGAAGAGGGATGTATGGAGGCCACAGGAAATATAATAATTGATGTAGGGATAGATAGTATAGCAAATATCCTGGTGTTGCTTAATCATATTTCAGTCATGCATGCATTTCTATCCATAGATATTATCTTCATGAGAAAAACATCATAATCAAAGTTTTCATGCTATTACTATGATTGGTGTAAATGTTAAAGTATATCCAATAACATAATTAATATAATTATCAAATTTTAGAAATGGAAAAAGCATATAATTCATCTTCTTTATTTTACATGTGGTGAATTCTTCTTCAAATGTGAAGTAATTAGTGTTAAGTCCAAGTAGCTCTTTAGAGGCAAAGTTATAACTAAAACTAAAGAGGCATACTCTTCACCCAATGTTCTCTCTCTCAATCTGTATAAAATGTGTTAAAAGAGTGACTTTAGATAAAGTAAATCCATGACCAAAGAGGTAAAAACAAATGTATCTTTGGGTAGTTAATCAAACCAAATTAAAATCTGCAAGTAAAACCTTAGTAAGATAAAGCCTCTTTTAATTTATAAATTTCTTTTATGTAAGTGGAATTTAGAGTAAAAAAAATGATTCACATTAATCCACAATAATTCTGGGATGTGAGAAAAATGTACTAAGAATTCTCTTATTAAATAGCATATATTACTTTATTTAGACTATTATATTAGCTGTATGAATTTCCTTTCCTAGTAGTTTATTTCTTATCATTCCAATCTTCTTTGCTTGTGCAAACACAGACTTTGAGACTGATATTCCACAGTCATTCTCAAAATGTCAGGGTTTTTCCTATTTTTGTGATTTTATCTGAATTTTCTATATAATTCCTTTATTATAATGTCTAGTTATTGATTGGTTTGTTTTTTCCAATAAGTTATTAATCTAATGAGTGCATAACTTCATTATCTAGTAGTCTATAGTAGCTGACATTTGATCAGTATTCACAGATTTAGTAAAGTGATGAATATTGACTGCATATGTTGTTTTCACGAGTGATCCTGATTAAATAATGCAATAGTGGTTTCTATCAATTGAGAACAACCAAAAGATTTTTGCACTTAAATTATCCTTTTTTATGTACCGTGTCAAAGACCACTTTGGCACCATTTGAGTTGTAAAGCTCCTCCTTGTGGAATGAGACATGATATCATAGTTTAATTTGCTCTAATCAGTTCAGCATGCTCACAATATAAACCTCAGTGACATCAGAATTTGATTAGAGGAGGTAGAAGGAAGAACGTAAGATGAAAAATGAACTTGGAAAGAGGAAACTGGCGTTTTGGAATTGATGGAAGTTGAAACTTATGAGAGTAAACCAGTCAATTTTCAGATGTTCAGAAGTCCACCCACATCCACAAGTGATATATTCTAACGCCCCCACAGATGCCTGAAGCCACAGATAGTACTAAATTCAATGTAGTCTGGGATTTTTTCCTATATATGCATATCTATAATAAAGTTGTTTTTTTTATAAATTAGGCACAGTAAAACATTAACAATAATAATAAAAATTCAACAATTATATCAGAATGACGTGCAATTTTAAACTTATGAATTGTTTATTTCTGGAGTTTTATATTTAATATATTTTAACTGCAGTTGGCTGCAGGTTACTGAAATTACAAAAGCAAAACTACAGATAATGGGAGACTGCTATATACAGAATATACAAAATAGGGTACTTCAGGAGTTTGAAAGTGGTGCACCAACTTAAAATTCCTTTTGGAAAATTAAGAGAGTCTTTTTTTTTTGGCGGTAGCTCCATGAGTAAATGTCTGAAAGGAAAGTAGGAGTTAACCTGAAATGGTATGAGGGATGAAGTGAGGTAATATTCCAGGTAGCATTGCTGTAACAAACTAGGAACTCCGTGAGAAACCACCAAAAACTCATATTAGGAAATCACTTAACAATTAACTGATACTCAGTTAAAACACAGAATGAAACAATGTAGAAGGCCTTTGTACTTTCTAATAAAGAATCTGTGTGTTTGTGTGTTCAATATTGTTGTAAAACCCTTTGTTATTTTACGACTATCTGCACAAATAAATAACTAAAAACCTACAATATCTTGACACAACATATCTGTAGAAATCATATTATTGCTTTCAATTTTGAAATAGTTTCTGAATTTGAAGTTAACAAAATTGATTTTATTATTAACTTTAATGTCTCATGGTATCCTTTATTTCAAAATATTCCTGAAGCTTAGAGCAATTGCATTTTTTCACATACTTCACATAAGAAGACATTAATTTATTCTCATGAAAGCTTGTCTAATGCTTCTACTCATGTCATTAGAACTGCCTTTAGGCTATGGTAAGTACATTTATTTCTGGCTTTTGACATTGGTGATAGTTATATTAGCTTCCTTCAGTTTTAACAAGGAGTTATTGTGCAGAATTTTGAAAGCAACTGAAATTACAGAAGTCCATAATTAATTACTGAGACAAATAGATCTTTACTGTTCAAGTAAATTTGTAATTTTAGAATTACGGAAATAAAAACTCTTCAAGCCACATAGCAAAACTGAACCAGGCAACAAACCACTGCTGTAGTCTGGAGGCAGTAATATCAGCAACAGCAACAGGTGGAAGATTATCAAACTGGTAAAGGATTCCTGCTATTATGGTTTGACTCTGTGTCCCTACCCAAATCTCATGCCCCATTGTAATTCCCAGTGTTATTGGAGGAGAGGTCTGGTAGGAGGTGATTGAATCATGGAAGAGGACTTCCCATGGTTGCTGTGATGAGAGTTGTCAGGAGATCTGATTGCTTGAAAGTATGTAGCGCCTCTCACTTTCCTCTCTCTCTTTTCTGCAGGCCCTGTGAAGATGTACCATCTTCCCTTTTACCTTCCATCATGATTGTAAGACTCTTGAGGCCTCCACAGAAGCCAAAGCCTATACAGCCCAAAGAACCATTAGTCATTAAATCTCTTTTCTTTATAAATTACCCAGTCTCAGGTATGCCTTTTTAGTAGTGTGAGAATGAACTAATACATCTGCCATCAAAAGTGTTGCTTTTTTTCTATATTTTTTTCATTTAAATTAATATGAAATAAATTTTGAAAATGTATCTGACTGGAAGAGTACTAATAATGTCTGAAATTCTAGCTGTAAGGAGCTATGGGAAACATGGGTCATGAGCATTTCATCTTCTAAATTACTGGAAGGTGTTCTAGGAGGGCTGTAATATCCGTATCAATGAGCTCATATGTAGTCTATCTGGGACTATTTATTCAATTTCCATATATATGCCTTCCCTCCATATTTAAACTTCTTGATGAAAACAGTAACAAAAATAAGCACACAAAATATCATATTGTTATAGCATATATAAATCAAAATAGGCCCCCAGATGTTTTATAATTCATTGTATCCTTTTAAGTGAGTTTTCTTATGATTCAGTCATAATCTTATTTAGATAATCTATAATCTCACCAGTAAATTCGAATCTTAACAACACCAGCAAATATGACTAAAAATATCTTAGTGTGGCTGGTTAGATCAAAAAAGTGAAAATCTTAGTTAATATAAATATATGCATAAAAAAGCAAGGAGGAAGTTGTTGATACTTATGTCAATTTTCATTTCTTTCTTTCATTTGCATGTTACTTCTCCCCTCAACCAGCATCTTAAGCTTATTATTCAATGCTTGGAGCAACACAGATCTTTTCTTTTTCAGTACTTGGTGGTCCTGCATGCATTTCATTACTGTTATTCTCTATTAGCATCTATCAGGGGACATTGATAATTGAAGTAATTATAGTCAGTTTCCAGATTCCAGAGATATAATTCCATTTCCACTTTAGCAACTGTACCATTCTAATTCCTTGATAATCAAGATTAATTTTACAAGCAAACCCCTGTTTTGCCTGTTCCATTATGATCATATGGTGTCTAAATGGCGACAGGACCATATCAACAACTCCTTTAATGTAACCTATACCCAGTATGACTATCTCTCCCTTGGAGGCCAAGTCTTCCAAACAAGCAAGGTCCAAAACAATGGAGATGGAAAGCTGAAAAAGTATTCAAATAGCTCATTAGATGTAATAGTGTTAGATATCTTCCTCATTTCCTTAGCTATTTATTTGTCCTTGAATTTCCATTTTTAACAAGGTATTTTTATTAATAGTTAATCAAAATAAGCTACAATAGATTAATCAAATTCCTTTTTGTGCTTTAAATTTTGCCATGGTCTGAGTTAGGGTGTTATGAAACATGTGCAGTGAATAGAATTCTGTTTACAACACAGATAAGTCAGAAAGACACCAACAGTAACTCATCCCTCTTTCCTTGACATTTTACAAACAATATATCTAAAGTCCCCTTTCAAGGACAGCATGCATAGTACTCATAAGTAAAATAGTGTATACTTGAAGATTCAGGGCCAGGGACAAACAACTCCACTGGGTCACAGGTAGCTTTGAGAGGATTGGATGTTTTTGCCCCTGGTGGTAAGTAATATACCAGACATTTCTGATAAGATTCATGCCATAACCTGATGGATAAATTAAGACACCAGACAGGTGACCAGTGAGAAAGATGAGAAATCACCTGATGTAAATATGATGCAAAAATATTTGTGCCAAAATGCAAAATGTTCGATTAGAGGCAAAAATATTTGTGTGAAATAGAGCCTGAATAGTTCTGCTATCCAAAATATAGAGAATAGTCAATATTTTTATGATATCGATGTTGTCTTAAATTCTTGTGTGCGGGGTGTGTGTGGGAGTGTGTGTGTATACATGTTTTCTTTTTTCTTTGGCAAATGCTATAAGTAGAATGAATCATGTAGTCATCTGTCACCTATATATCATAATTTCATGTGTTGATTTGTCATCCATATATCAGTTATCAGTGTAGTTTCTGTTTAAATATTTTCTCCACTTTCTATTGGATTGTTTTTTGTTTGTTTTTTCCTTTTTATATTGAGTTGTGAGGATTCCTTTCATATTCTTAAGACAAGTTCTTATTAAATATGTGATTTGCAAATATATTGACTTACACGTGGTATATTCATTCACTCCAAAGGGGAATGAAAAGGCATTTAAAAGTTTGTGGCTGATGACTATTTATTAATGATTTATTTTATTTATTTTGATTTTAGTGTCATATCTAAGAAAATTTTAACTAAATCAAGAGTACGGATATTACTCCTCTGTTTACTTCAAGAAGATAATTTTGTAGAAAATTTACATCTCATTAATATTGTGTGTTTCAGCTTTAGGGTAGGAGCTGTTTTGCTAGTTTCTTTTTCTCAATGTTTCTACTCCACGCTTAGCTTAAGTTTTTTTCATGAAAATTAGTGCCTCCTGTTTATAATAACAAAGACTTGGAACCAACCCAAATGCCATCAATGATAGTATGAATAAAGAAAATGTGGCACATATACACCATGGAATACTATGCAGTCATAAAAAAAGGATGAGTTCATGTCCTTTGCAGGGACATGGATGAAGCTGGAAACCATCATCCTAAGCAAAATGACACAAGAACAGAAAATCAAACATTGCATGTTGTCACTCATAAGTTGGTGTTGAACAATGAGAACACATGGACACAGGGAGTGGAACATCACACACTGGGGCCTGTTGTGGGGTGGGAGAGCTGGGGGAGGGATAGCAAGAGGTGGGGGGATTGGGGAGGGATAACATTAGGAGAAATATCTAATGTAGATGATGGGGGAATGGATGTAGTAAAACTACCATGGTGTGTGTATACCTATATAACAATCCTGCATAATCTGCACATACACCCCAGAACTTAAAGTATAATAAAAATATTTTAAAAAATGAAGTTAGTGCCTCAGTGAGTATCTTTTTCATACTCTTGTCACTTCTCTAGTAAACTGTTCTTGTTTGCACTTGCTGGCTAGCCTGTTGGTGGGTGCAACAAGTTTAATTAGTCACTTAGTTTATTTTTGAGACAGGGTCTCACTTTTCACCCAAGCTGCAGTGCAGTGGGTCAGTCACAGCTCACTGCAGCCTTGACTTCCTTGGCTCAAGTATCCTTCCACCTCAGTCTCCTGAGTAGCTGAAACTATGGTTACACACCGCCCCACTGGCTAATTTTTGTATTTTTGTTAGAGACAGGGTTTCTCGTTATTCAGGCTGGTCTTGAACTGCTGGGCTAAAGTGATCTGCCCACCAGGTCTCCCAAAGTGCTGGGATTACAGGTATGAGCCATCATTTCAGGCCAGGTGTTCTTGACTGTCTTAAACAAACCTCAATCTTAAACAGTGCTTGTTGCCTTTAAACTCTCACAGTGAGTTTTCACCTCCCTAGTTGTTGGGTATCACTTATGATCAGGACTCAGAACTTCTTTTGTACTTCCTCTTAGGCTGAGGTTTTTCCCCTTTCCTTTCCTCCTACAGCATTTAGTCTTCACTTGTGTCCTGGAAAAAACAGAGTTTGTTAAATTTCCTGAGATTAGATGCCTGTAATCCCAGCATTTTGGGAGGCTGATGCTGGAGGATCACATGAAGTCAGAAGTTTGAGAACAGCCTGGCCAACATGGGGAAACTCCATCTCTACCAAAAATACAAAAATTGGCCAGGTGTGGTGGCAGGCACCTGTAATCTCAGCTACCTGGGAGGCTGAGGCGGGAGAATTGCTGGAAGCTGGGCGGTGGAGGTTACAGTGAGCTAAGATTGCACCATTGCACTCCAGGCCAGGCTACAACAGCGAGACTCCATCTAAAAAAAATAAAAGCTGGGCTTGGTGGTGCACATCTGTAGTCCCAGATGCTTGGAAGGCTGAGGTACTAGAATGGCTTAAACCTGGGAGATGGAAGTTGCAGTCAGTCAAGATCATGCCACTGAACTCCAGGCTGGATGACAGAGTGAGAGTCTGTCTCACATAAATAAATAACTGAATAAATAAATAAGGAAGTAAGTGAGTAAGTAACTTAACACCTGTAAGGTACATGGATGTGCTTTGGTCAAGGAATAGGCCAAGGCAGACATCTGGGCCAGAGTGACTTAGCAAGCTTAGGGACCAGCACATACTCTCTGCTATATAACCTGTTTGTGTAAGTTCATACTTGGCTTGGAGTCACTATTGTTTGAAAAAGGTATCACTTCCCTGCTGACACTGTAAGGGTTTGTGCTCTCATGCCCAGAGAGAGAGAGTAATGCTATTGACCCCTATAATGGAGAGCCAGTCACCTTGAAGGCAGGCAGAGGGCCACCAGGAACTAGCTTGTGCCGAGAGGGAAAGAGTTACACTGCTAATCCCTTAAAGGAGAGCTGGCCTCGTAGGCTCCTACAGCTGTGAGTGGGAGTGGCAGAAGCCACAGAGTTAGAGCCTGAGCAGACTGCTGAGACAGAGGCAGAGAGCTGAGAGAGCTGCTGATGAGAGAGCTGCTGAATAAAACCATATTCACCTGCCGGCAGCCCCTTTGTATTCTTTCAGCTCTTCACTGCCTACCCACCCACTCACCTCAGACCACGGTAGGGGCTGGAACCTGACCCCTGGTCTGACAACACCTTAGTTCTGTAGGAGAAAGAATCACCATCAAGGTGTCTGCTTTTTCCACAGTGGCAACCACTCTCCTCTTCCTTGTCTGCTCCAGCTGGGAAAACTGGATCATCTCCTGCCATGTACTTAGTCTTTCTCCTGAGCTCCCAGTGGAGATTTGTGAAGAGTGTTGAGCTGATGCATCCATCCTCTCGTATCTGTGAATTTCTATACTCTCAGGCTAACCAATAACCAGACGTAGCAATTTGTTAAAATTTTAACTTAATGCTTCTTAATCACTTGCATGGCAGTTCCGGCAAATGGGAACTGTTGCTTGCAACCTTATTCTTCTTGGAAAGCCTTCATTTTTTAGATTTCAGAATCACAACTTTCCTTGCAAATCAACTCTCCGATTCAAAGAGAGTTGTGATTTTGTAGATCTTGTTTCTTCTTTTTGTAAAATGAAGCGCTACTTTTTACAGCTTTCTATATTCTAATTGTTGGCTTTTTCAACAGAAAAATTTGGCAAATAGTTAAATGACACAAATTATATATCATTTCTTCAAATGATTCAAGTAAAAAAAATCAGTTAATTCCAATAACGGTTTCAATTTTTCATCCAATTTATGGGCTCAGATAAAAGCACTTGAAATGCAATTTTGTCCCAAGTGAAACATATGATATTATTGCTGTCGTAAATGCTGTTAAAAGGCTTCTCATTAAACATAAATGTATTGGGGCTTTTTGGTTATAACATTACAAAAATTGATGAAGTACATTATATGATTACAAAAAATGTTCTTCTAAAGAAGGAACTTACGGACTAAAGAAGCATATATTAACTGTGGTGAACTTAGAAGTCAATTTACTCCAAAATAATTGAAATTTTTATTAATCAAAATAGACAAAGTAACCAAATCTTGTAAAATTCTGTTTCTATCACACAGATTAATTTAACTTTGTCATTTTATAAAAGAAGGTGATATTAGGAACAAAAAGACATTTTAACATTACATCATGTTATTTATCTGTTACCTTTGTCAGTTGAATACTATAAATGCTTGAGATAATGAAGAACTAAATCAGATATCAGCAAATGCATCATAAAATTGCTTTACAATTTCTTTTTTTTTGAGATGGAGTCTTGCTCTGTATCCCAGGCTGGAGTGCAGTGGCCCAATCTTGGTTCACTGCATCTTCCGCCTCCCAGGTTCAAGTGATTCTCCTGCCCCAGCCTCCTGAGTAGCTGGGATTACAGGTGCCCACAACCACACCCGGCTAATTTTTGTATTTTAGTAGAGACAGGGTTTCACCATCTTGGCCAGGCTGGTCTTGAACTACTGACCTTGTGATTTACCCACCTTAGCCTTCCAACGTGCTGGGATTATAGACGTGAGCCACCTTGCCCGGCTGCTTTGCATTACAATTTTATTTAAATAAATATTTCGTTTTTCAAAAGTAGTTGAAAAATCTCTATAAAATTCAGTCAAATAAGCACTAAAATGTTAACATCTGAAGTTTTTATCAAGTTGCAGTGTTTTTTAAAAAATTGAAAACAGAAAGACATTGAAACATATTGCAAAAAAAAAAAAAAAAAGAGTAAACTAAATGAATTACACCATGAGAGCTCAAAAAGTGTAGAAGTTTCTATTTTGAAATTATGTGACTACACTGAAATATTTAGACTTGTGAAAAGAAAATTTTACTGAACCCCAGTTTAGAACTAAATTAATGTACAGTTTTCCCCAGAATTTACTGACATTGAACATGTTATGATTTTGCAGCACCTTGATTTGGTGAATAATTCAAAGTAATCATAGAAACAAATTATTTATTTTTGTCCTGTAAAATACTTTTAAAAGAAGAAGCAAGTATTTGCTAAACTATCCAAATATAATTCTTTCATGTTTTTATACCAAAAAAAAGTTAGATTATGCTCCTCTCTGAAGAATTACTATGAATTTACTTGGTATTTCAGCATGTGTAGACAGAGCATAATGCCAATTACAAATAATTTTGTTGTATTAAATAACAAAATATTAAAATAGAAAAGTCATTAGAGGTTTCAATATTTTGAAATTAACAAAAAATGTAACTTTTAAGTCTATTTCAGGCTATTTCCTTAAAATAGTAAACATAGACTATATAAAGCCATCCTTCAAATACACAAAAGTGGCAAAATGTCAAAAAAAAAACCAACCCATTATCTAAGAATCTCATTTTAGAACACATGGACACAGGGATGGGAACATCACACACTAGGGTCTGTTGTCGGGGGTGGCGGGCAAGTGAGGGATAGCATTAGGAGAAATACCTATGTAAATGATGGGTTGATGGGTGCAGCAAACCACTATGGTATGTGTATTACTATGTAACAAACCTGCACATTCTGCACATGTACCATAGAACTTAAAGTATAATTTTTAAAAAAAGAATCGCATTTTTACATGTGAATATATATTAAGTAATTATTTTTATTTTTAAATTGTTCAATTCATCAGATTAGAAAGTACTGTCTTGTTTTGTTCATAGCATTTTTATTTTTTTATTTTAGAAATAATTTTAATTCTGGAAGTGATTTTTAGAAGAACAATTCCATATGTTTGCCAAAATAATAAAACCACTTTTGCAGAGTAAATAAAGAATACAAAATTTATATAATTTAAATTATTTTTAGCTTCTCATTTCCCTCTCAAAATTTCTGGGTTTGAAAAATTAATTTTACAGTAAACCTATTTAGAGTATTATTGAATAGAAAGAAATTATTTTATTATATCATGAGCCAAAACTGTTACCAAAGAAATGGGAAAACAGGGTAGCTAAGAATGTAAATAGAATAGAAGGCAGATGTGTCTCAATTTTCAGTACATCTAAAATCACAAAGAATGTGACATAGCCATAGAACCTGTCATGTAGCCCAGCAGAAATTTTTTTTTTTGACCAAAAAAATATAGTTAAAAAAATGCACATGGTCATTAGTGAATGATCTTGGGGCTTATCATTTTCATAATCATAATCTAGATGTCAAATTTATAATCTATTATAGATATCTATTATATATTAATGGACTATAATATTTTATATATAGCAGATATAGTTTTAAATCAAATTATTCAATTAGTAGACCTGAAATTCTCATATTTTTATTCATCTTTTTTAAACATAAAGAAATAGAAGGTCATGATATTCAAGTAATTCAACTAATTTTAATAGGCTGTGGAACAAAGATCAGAACTCATGACCTCCTAGGTCTTTACCATAGTTTACACCATCTTTCCATTCATGTGCTTTGTTTTCATTCAGGGATTTCAAGGCAAATAATTTTCTACGACAGAGTTATTTTTATAATTTACCTTGGAGAACATCCCATTTATTTCTTATATGTATATTTGCACATGTATAATTTGAAGATTTAGAGGCAACCTATTCTGAACAAACAACAAAACCGGTTCTGATATAATCCAGACCATGATAAAAAAAAAAAAAAAAAAGAGCCAGATTAGGGAAAAGAAAAGCCTTTTTCAATGAAAACAAGTTACAAGAAAGAATTTTTTTAATGTCATGATTACATATGAATAATTTCCCTAAAATAAGCACTTGTAAGTTAAAAATTAATTTAATTAAAAGTCATCTATAATGTATAAGCAAAAGTAACATCATTATTAAGTATCTTCATATATGAAAAAGGGAGTAAGCATATAAGGGAATATAAATTGAATATTGTTTAATGTGTGTGAATTTTTTTGAAGAAAATAATATTTTTATCCAAAAGCTTTATACATAAAGTCCTATTAGATTGTGATTAAATAGATAATCTGAGAAAGGGTTTATAATCTTAGTAGATAAACAGTATATAGTATGACTCCATAATTATTAAATTTAAAATCTTTGATAAAATAAATTATCACATGAATATCATGTCAGACTATTTAACTCTCTTTAAACTTAAAATATTTGATAATGAAATGAGTGTTATGTTTTGCTTTGATAAGCACTAAAGCAATAAGTAAGGACTTTAACCTGTATACTATATTCCCAATGACTTTATTGAAAAGGGATCATTTTATTAACAAATTCAAACCTGCAACTTAAAAGGCAAATAATCAGATTCACTGTTGGGCAGACCTAGGTGTAGCTGTTTTCTACAAAACAATACTATAAAATTTCAACAGTATATTATATCATGGAGTACATTTATTTTTCTCCAAAAATAATCTGCAAAGCATCAAGCATCATCTTAAAAATGCAAAATATAACTCTTGCCAAATGAGCCATGTAGCGTATAATGTAGGGTTTGTAAAACATAAAACATGAACTGAAAAGCTTTATAATGAGAGATGACTGCATTTATAGCAAACATCAATCTATAAAAAATGAGATTAAAGAAATGTGTAGACAGGTGTGATGGCTGACTTGATAAACAGCAGCTGTCATCTGTGTGTATGTTTCTAAGTAGAAGATTAAAGAAAGAATTTTCAGTTGTTACATTTCTAGTTTTTAGTCTCTCCACTAATTTAAATATCGTGATGATTTAACAATATTGTTGAGTCAGCTATTTCTTGATTAGGTATGATAATTTGCTGTAGAAATCACACTAATAAGCCATAGAGAATATCCAAAATAAGCCAAAAGTTTCAACCAGTTCCCTTAAGAAAAGTTTTCATTTTGCTATAAGAACCAAGTAAAATAATCTGTTAACTATTTGAAACAAAATGCTAATTAATAACATAGTATACCCAAATATGACATCAATAAAGAAAACAAACCTAAAATGTGTCATTTAATAGCTAGCATTTGGGGTGTATTTATCATATACCAGACACTAAACTTAATGCTTTCAATGGATTACCTCATTTAATTCACAAAGCAGTATCATGAGGCAAATATTATTACAAGCACCAGCAGGCAGACTGAAGCTTAGAATACATGAAAATATACGCAAGGCCATTTAAATAATGGTCAAGGTTAATATCTAGGCAGAGTATGATTTCACAATGCTACACTCTTAACCCCTGCTCTCTGTTGCCTTCTCGAATTTTTAACGGAGGAGAGGAGCAGGGACCACACAAATCAGAGATGCAATGGTGACTTTGTTTAATAAGAATGTCAGACTGTCCCCATGTCTCATTTAGTAATGTTGAGGCCAAGTTTATTATTTGATTTAATCACATTCTAGACACAAGGCCTTTCAGAAAAACTCTGTTCTTCCAAAATGTCTCTCCTATGAAATAAAGAAAATATGCTTACAGGTCTCTGAAATACATATACATATAATTAAATTTGTAGAAATACCACTAGAAATGTGAGGTAAAATAGGATGGTAATGGTGTGGACAGGGTTTGCAGGTTGGAGGAGATACCTTTGCTGTGAAAATTAGGGTTCACCTTGTAAAATGCAGATACTAAGAGCACTAACTCAGAATTTAAAGAATAAAATGAGATACTATTTTACAGTTTTTAAGTATTGAGGATTTTGTTTTGTTTTGCTTTCCACCTCTCAAATATTTCTTTAAAACCTTGACCAAATGAAGCCTTTTTATATTTTATTTTATTTCAGGAAAAATGCAATCGTGGTGATCATTATAACAAGAACTATTTACAAATAAATTTTGTTCTTGACAGAGGGAGACTCCATCTCATAAAAGAAAAAGAAAACAATAATGCACTGCCTTTTAAGTTTTATTGAAGTAGTATAAGGATAAAAAGAATCACAGAAATAATTTTTATGATAATACTACACATTCAATAAGATATATTTATTGTATTTTAATTTACTGTGACATTTAAGACAATATTTTGGTTTTAAAGTCTTAGAGTTATGGGTCAGTATTATATGCACACCAGCGCTCATAAAGATGACCTCTGAATTGTACTGTCATGATGTATCAGTTCAAAAACTATACTATACACATAAAAATCAAGACAATAAAAGTGACATTTATCTTATAATTAATTTTATGTTTTAAAAGTACATGTGACTACATCTCAAAAAGTCAATTTGTATATGTCCACTTAATTAAGCAAATTTTATTGTAACATCAAAGCATTGTGATAATCAAAGATTAGGTAAATTAAGATATTAAATTTAAAGAAACCTTTGTCAATATATTTAAATATGTTTTCTTCCAATGTTTAGAGGTGACATTTAGCTAATACAATCTTAATTATCAAGAATTCAGTCAAACAGATCAACTAAATCAGACTGAGTTTCTATCCAAAAAGTCACACTTTATTTTTCAATTTAGAAAAACCTACTAATGCATGCTTGTGTGATAACTATGTTTTCTGATTTCTAATTCTGATAGAAAGGCAAGGCTAGGACCTTGCCATGGGTTGTTGCCTGAATGTAGTAAAGTGCTGGTGATATCAATATTTCTTTCTTTACTTTTTGCATTCTCTCTTGGGACTGTCTTCAGGTGTCATCATCAGGGGATAGAAGAGGTGAGGTCATTAAATAAAAGCTGTTTTGACTTTCACCACACTTCACAAAATATCTGCACATAGGAAAAAACACTCCATTTCATTGCCCTTAACAGTGGTATTTGTGAAAGAGAGAGATTAAGGGCTATTCCACAATTATAGATGTTTTAAATTATTATTTATTTAGCAGTCTAGTACATTTATGACCTAGAAATCTATACCATCAAAAATTCCAGATGAGAGGCGTTCCTTTTTCCTTATTTTTTTCTAAAGTTGGAAAGGTTGAGAAGGCTTAGAATGGGAAGGAGATACTCAATGAACCTTGTCAACAGGTGCAGACAGCCTCAGGAAAGTTAGTTTTAGGAAAAGTCTCTTTGGAAGTCAAAAGACCTGGAAAGTTATTTCTGTAAAACTCTCTGTGCCTTTGTGGCACCCTGAAATTTGCCTGTTTCTCAGGATTGTGTGTATCACAATTTAAAGCAGTTTGCATGATCCTGAGTTAGGAAACAGAACTCTACTCTGGAGGTAGGGCTTGGATGCTGGACCAAATTGAAGACTGGTCAAGTATGATCTAAGGTAGAAGCATCTCCCCAAAAGACACTCCTATCAGTGTGCTATGTCAGTTTACCATTGCCATGGCAACACCCAGAAGTTACTGCTCCTTTCCATGGCAATAACTGGACAACCTGGAAGTTAATACCATCCTTTTAGAAATTTCTGCATAAACTGATCTTAATTTGCACATAATTAAAAGTGGATATAAAGATGAGTGCAGAACTGCCTCAGAGTTGCTAGTCTGAGCATACTGGCTGTAGGATAGCCATGCTCTTCACAAAATTGTAGTGCTGCTGTACACCAGCTCACCCTTGAGTTTTTTCCTGAGTGAAATCCAAGAAGCCTCCTGGGCTAGGCCTCAATTTGGGCACTTGCCTTCTCTGTAACAATCCTGTATTGACCTCTGAATAATGCAAAGTGAAGAATGAAAGTATAAAAATACAACTAAGCTCAGCTGATTCACTAGTTTTGTTCTTTAGTTCTCTTCAATGTAACTTCGTGCAATGCTGTTAGTAATTTAAAAATGGATTATAAAGTTGTGCCGGAAAATCAAGTTTTTAAAAACACTCTTCAATATTAACTTAGTGTTTATTTTATTGCTCTCTGAGAATTGTTAATTCGTTTCAAAATAATCAGATTCAAATGGAATATAAGCTGCAGTTTTCACATAAATTCAAATTATACTTGGTTTCAAGAAGTCAAGCTATATCAAGAAGTTTTTCTGGAAAAAAATGTACTGTGTCAATATATAAATCTTTGTTTTTATGCAATCAGAGAAATGAATGTAACTATTTATAATTGAAATCGTATTCATAAAAGTATTAAATACCTAGCCAGTCATAAAAGTTTTAAAATGTGTTTGAGTGAATAAAAAGGCCTTTGCCCAATTTCTTTTTGTGTGTTTTATCTTGTTATACCAAGACAAATTTAAGAGCACGCAGATTATTGTAACCACCCTCTTTTGTTTGGAGCAAATTTTAAATTGTCAAGAAAAATACAGCATGTTTGACATCATGACACCAAGGAAAAATGTAAAAGGTATATTCATTATAATCTTCATTTCAACAGAAACCTCGTACAAGCTAACAAAACTATAGCAACTACAGTAACGAGGTTTTGTTTGTAAATGCTGGGTAGTTTATGTTTATCTGGTTTAATTTATTTTGATGTTATTTTTCTGGTCACTCATGAAATTATTATAGTAATCACAACAGCTAATTTAAAACCGAAATCACATTTAAATTATTCATAGAGCATAGGTTTACGTTCTTTTGAAAGATAATCAAGTTTTAATGCCACTTGAAATGCCTTCCTGTCCCTTAAGTAATCTCAGTATCAATTGCAACTGTTTCTAACAATAGAAATGGCAAAATGAATGATGTAGTGATGGTTTGAAGATGTAGCAGAAAAAAATGGAGAATGGGGATTCTTTCCAATAAGAAAAATACTTGTAAAACACTATCTCATGGCTATAGGTATTTAATAGGTCAAATCTGTGAAATATTTGAAGATTTTCCTCATAGATTCAAATTATTCAATTATTCTTGCCTAAGTGGAATCTGTTGTTTACGTTGAAACTATTATTGTTTTTTTTCAGTGCAGAGAGTTTTCCCACAAAGAGGTGTACAAGATGACTTCTTAGTTATGTAAAATTTATTTTTTTTCTGAATTGATTCTATTTAAAATGTGGTTTGAGTTGAAAATTATTCAAAGACTTTTTAAATAAAATTAGTTCACCTGAGAATTTTGCATGGAAATTGTTATGACAATGAAAACTATGCAATATATAATACAATAAAGTTAATACTGATTACTTGGTAATCCATTTTTCCAAAGAAAGCACACATTATTTTCTCTGAGTTTATAATAGATTAAATCCATTTTTATGCTTTCTTACTTTGCAAACATGAGCTAGTGTATGAAGGTTTAATTTCAAAAGCAAAATAATGGAAGGATTTGGTAATTATTTTGATTTTAAACATATTTTACATGGAAAAAAGTTTATATCCTATATAGGTTCTTTTGAGTTATAGTGATGATTCTAGTTTTCGTTAGGTCCTCCTTCTTGATTTGCTCTCTTCAAATTTCTCAAATTAGTAAGTGACTTTGGTGAATTAAGTTAAGTGAATTTGGCTTCTAATGTAACATAGAAATCTTGCCTGACTTTTTAACCTGCCTGCCCACTCATATATATTATCTTCTCTGTGTTTCTCAAGAGCCCTGATTGATATAGAAGCTATAAATATGTATATTGCCTATTAAAATTTAATGTTTAATGTATGAATTAGTATACACTATGATAATTTTTGTTATTAATGTTATTTATAAATTACTATAAATCACAGGGCAAATATGACGTAGATTCTGTTTTTATACAAAATAGATACTCCACATTTAAGTCATTCATTACTTTGTACTGCCCCTACTCCCAGCTTGTTCTATTAGTTTAATTAGCTGCTGGTAGAAAGCAGTCAAGAGACACAATTTTCTGCTAATAGGGTTAAAGTCTCAATGAGCACTTGTTACCTGTCAAGTATGGCTTTCATCTCATTTTTCAGTGTAAGGTGGAAGACACTGCAAGAAGACATCATTTGCTATTTTTCTGGAATGTAAATTGACACAAATGTAGATACAATTTTTTAAACTTATCCTTAAAAAGTCTAAATACACACACACACACACACACACACACGCACCCGTATTATTTATAGCTGTAGGAGATTCTGGATTCCTGTTGTTCTAGCTTATATTTTGAGCTTTGTAAATTTTAACAATTCACACAAATTAGAGTAAATTCGTGAGTTAATCATATAACATTAGATTGAGATCTTGTTTTATTTAGGATATTCACATATCATGCCAAAAAAAAACTATAGAAGATGTATAGATTTTTTTCATTTCTATTATAATGTAAAACATGTACTACACTTGAGAAAAAAAATCATAAAATGCATACTTTTACTGTACTGACTAAATCAATGGTGGTGAAATTTATTCTTAGACTACTTAGAAGAAGCAAAATCCCAATGTTATTCTTTAACTATACATGAATGTAAACTGAATATAAATTGCTTTTGCAATGGATTTGAAAGCTTTTCTGCAACTATCTTGTCAATTTTATTGGCAGAGAAATGTAGTTAGGTATTTTGTTCAAAATTTCTCTGTGAGAAAACCACTAATAATGGCAAGAATATTGAAACACTATGTTAGAAGATTCCAGTCTATCTTTTTCCCCAATGCTGTGAAGCTTTCTTTGTTTGTTGTTTGTTTACTGCTCAAAGCTTTATCTTTATATAGTTTAAAATGATTGTGATGTTCTTTTTATAAGCTTTCAGTTTATTTATATTATAACAATGACTTTCTGTGTTTCTTCTGATTATTTCTAATAAAAATCTAGAAATCTTTTAATTTATATAGGTCAGAAGAAAAGTATTGAGTTTGATAAAATGTGTACAAGCATTTTAGTTCTTTCCACAATTATGAGAATGAGAAAAAAAAAGCTGATTTTTACAAGACTAATTTAAATTGAGACATAGAACTAAAAATGTTAATGGCATATACAAGAAAGCAATGGCAAATCACAACTACGTAAAAATATTGGGGTAGCTTATTTAATTATATGAATAATTCCCTGTAAAATTAAAAAGAACATGAGCAGGCATTTCACGGAAAAATTAATATGGCCAGTAGAAATTTTAAAAATGGATATAGCTTCATTTCAACTAAAATACTTAACAATAAATATTAAATTATACACTCAAAATATATATAATATATATACACAATTCTACCTTCTGAAAGGTATTACACACACACACACACACACACACACGGGTCTAACATATGTATATTTGTGTGTGTGTGTGTGTGTGTGTTAGACCCATACAGGTTCTTTAAGTAGGGAAAGAGACACTCTTAAACATTTCTAATGACACTGTAAATTGGTATTATATTCTGATACATTGTCAGTAACATAAAGAGATTTGTGCTACTATCAATAACCTTAATTTTTTTCTCTTTAAAGTTTTATTTCAAAGAAATATTTAAAAATTGACATGAATATTTAGGTGCAAGCATGTATGATGCAGAGTTTATTATCTTTAATTCAGTATATACCAAATGTGGGATAAGTGTCCATCACTTTGTTAGATGCTATGGACACTCTTGCCAATCAAACTAGCATTTTCTCATCCTGGCTGAGACTAGTGTCAGGGGTGGAAAACTTGCCTCCTAAAAAGCAGTTCTGCTTAGCCACTTCCTTATGGTCTGTTGATCTCCTGAGAAACGTTGGGCAGGTTATATGCCCTCTACATGTCTTTCAGCATATAAAATATATATAATTGCTCCAAGGGTTTGTGGAATAAAATAAGCTAGTGTGGATAAAGTCCTGGAACAATGACTGGAGTGCAGAAAATATTTACAAATATTGTTTGTTATTACTGTTAGCAGTAGTGGTGAGACTCACTGCATGTGTAGAGCAGGAGTAGTGGTGACAATACATTCTACTTTCTGTTAGTTCATATTTGAGTCATATAGACGCTGCTAGAAACATGAGGTATGGAGACTCTTTTACCTTAGTTGCCGATGTCAGACCTTTTTAGAAAAGAAAAGAAAATGTGGTATATATACACAATGGAATACTATCTAGTCTCAAAAACAAAGAAAATTCTGTCACTTGCATTTCTGTCCTGTGTATAACATTATCAGTTTTAGTTATATGTCTTATTCAAATTGGTCTTGTTAAAATCACCTTTTTAATCATTTAAATAATTTTGAAAAACTACAGAAAGACCAATATTGCATGATGTCACTTATATGTGGAATCTAAAATAGACAAACTCATAGAAGCAGAAGTAGAATGATGGTTAACAGAGGCTGGAGAAATGTTGGTCAAACTATACAAAGATTCAGCTGGACAGAAAGGATAACTTTGTAAGTTTTTGAGATCTATTGCACAGTATGGTGACTATAGTTAATAATCATACTTTATATATACCAGAATTTCTAAGAATATATTTCAAATGTTCTCACCACAAAAAATAATAAGTATATGAGGTGATATGTTAATTAGCTTCATTTAATCATTCCACAATATGCATATATCAAAATATCATATTGTATCCCATGAGCATGATTGTCAATTAAATATTTAAATGAATAATGCAATTGCCTGCTTGAAAATTAGTCTTTTTTCTATTGTCAGCTAAATACTTTCAAAATACCTGAAATATTATCTCCATCACTGTTTTCTGCCATAAGTTATCAATACTGTTTTCCATGTATCTACATTGCGAAAAAAATATTTACACCTTCATTTTCTTGTCTCATGCTTTTCTCTGTTGTGCATCATTTGTTAGCTCAGTGCCTTACAGGATTGTTGGAGAATACCAAGTGGTTAGAAGAACCTTGTCACATACTGAGCACTATAAGCATATTTTCAGTTCTTACTGTATAATAAACTCCCCACTAGCAGTCATGTGCCATTTGCACTAATCAAAATCTAAAAATGTAATCCACACTTTTGGTTTTCAGACTGGCAGGTAAGGAGCACTTATGACCTCTGGTGAACTCAGAAGTAAATTGCATCCAAAATAATTGAAATGTTTACTTAATAAATATAGACTTTTAACGTTACCAACTGTGTTAAAATTATGTAAGGAGTTTGACAGTCTTCACTTCAACCTAACAATAAGAAAAATTCCCAAAACACTGAAGAAACAACTACTCTTTTAACAGCCATCAGAGGGTGAACTACTGCCTGTAAAATTGGAGAGACAGACAAATACTGTGAATTACACTTTGCCAGAGCAGAAATCCTTGAGCAGAAAGCTACACGTGAACCAGTGAACTTAAAAACTCTTCTTCAGAGAAAAGATAGAATGCACTGAAATGTGTCAGCCTAGAATTTATATACTGACGTCCTATCCCCTGATGGGACTGTATTTGGAGACGGAGTCCTTAGGGAGTAAGTAATTAAGGTTAAATGAGGTCATATGAATGCCATCCTAATCTAATCATCCTGATATCTTTATATCAGGATGATTTCAGAAGTCTTTCTCTGTGGTGTTCATTCAGAGGAAAGGCCATATGAGGACAAAGCCACCATATGCAAGTTAGAAAAAGAGAAATCACCAGGAACTGAAACTAGCTAGAACCATAATGTTGGATTTTGTAGCCTCAAAAACTGCAAGAAAGTAAATTTCTTTTATGTCTGTGTTATTTTTTAATGGCAGCTGAAGCAGACTAATTCATAATTAGTTACTGAGAAATGGGGTGTTTCTATAAGAAGTCCCTAAGATGTGGAAGTGGCTTTGCAATTGGTTCACGAGTAGAAGCTGGAAGAGTTTTAAGATGCGTGCTGGACAAAGCGTAAAGACTACTAGCGGAAAAAATGGATATTAAGGGAAATTCTAGTGGGAGTTCAGGAAGAAAAGAGAGAACTATACAGAAAGACTTGATAGTCGTAGAGAATACATATATTATTAAAAACAATGTTGATAGAAATACAAACGTTAAAGGCAGTTCTAGTAGGGTCTCAAATGATGATAAGGAACACATTGTTAGAAACTGGAGAAAAGGCTATTTTGTTATAAAGTGGCAAATAACTTGACTGAATTGTGCTCTGGTATTTTGTGGAAGGTGGAACTTGTGCACAATTAAATTAGATATTTAGCTGCAGAGATTCCTGAGCAAATCGTTGAATGAGTGACCTTGCCTCTCCTTTCTGCTTGTAGTAACATGCAAGAGGATAGAGTCAAATTGAAGACATTGTTAAGAAAAAAAGAACCAGAGCTTGAAGATTTGGAAAATTCTTAGCCTATTTATATTGCAAAAAAAAAAAAAAAAAAAAAAAAAGTACGATAAAGCACCTTCTGAAGATACCACTAAAGGCATGGCTGAACAACCATTTGATAAGGAGATTAGCACAGGTATGAGCCATGGATCTAATTAACCATCTAAGCAGAGGCCAGAAATGAACATGCAATATAGCAGCAGATATATAGCCAGTTTGTTTCAAAGGATACAAAGGCAAGACAAGACCAGGTAAAAAAAGGCTTTAGGGGTGAAACTAAGGAAGGCTTAATATACTTCTGAGATTACACAGAAATGGAAGAGTTATTTGGCTTTAATGGGGAACCATTATTCAAGAAAAGAGAATAATTGTAAAGGTGATTCAGAAATCATTAGGGCTACCCCCTTCAATTTCAAAGAAAGAGGCCATCACCTCTGTTTCAACAAGCAAGACTGCCTCCACTGGATCTTTAGGAGTAGGGAGGACCCACTGGCACATCTGTGGGGGTAAGGCTTTTAATAGGGCTATGGGGGTGACAGGTCTGTAGCAGTGTGTCTGGAAGGCAGAGCCTCAGACTAAAGAACATTATTTTCTGGCCTTAAGATGTAGTGGAATTTGCTTTACTAGGCTTTAGATTTGCTTAGACCCTGTCATCCCTTCTTTTCTATTTCTCTCTTTCGGAATCAGAATCAAACTATGCCTGTCCTGACATTGTTTTGTTTGTTTTTTGTGTCAAGGTCTTGCTCAATTGTCCAAGCTAGAGAGATGTGGTGCAATCACAGCTCCCTGCAGCCCCAACCTCCCATTGCCAGGTCCAAGAGATCCTACCACCTCAATTCCCCAAGTAGCTGGGACTGCAGACATGAGACACCATGTCCAGCCTGTATTTTAGAAGCATATAGCTTGTTTCATATCATAGGTTCACAGCTAGAGATAAATTTTGCATCAGGAAAAATCATAAGGTGAGCCTCATCCATACTAATTTAGACGATATTTGGATCCGAATTTTGACTTCAGAAACTAGAGTTGATGCTGGAATAAATTAAGGCTTTTAAGGATGTTGGAATGGAAGGAATATATTTTGCATGCAATAAAAACATGCATTTTGTAAGGTTATGGGAGGCATGCTATGGATTGAATTCTTTCTCCCCAAATTCATAGGTGAAGCCCTGTATCCAAATGTGACTTAATTGAGAGATAGGGTCTACTATTGTAATATTGGGGTTTAGGGGTTTAGGGTGCCCTTAGCTTTTATGAGAGGACGTTTTTAGGTTTTTGGGTTTTTTGCCCTTTTAAGAATGAGAGAGGGGACCACAGTGCAGTGCGCAGTAAATGCCGGACTTAAAAGGGTTTGTAGAAAGTGATTTATTTAAAGAGAGAGAGAAACAGGAGAAGGAGAGAGAAAGAAACAGCTAACTTTTACACTGAGTGAGAGAATTTAGAAAGGTGGAATTTAGGAGAGGAAGGCAGCCTCCACACTGAGTGGAAGGGAATAGAGAGAGAGATGGAGTTTAGGACGGGAAGACAGGCTTTTATGAGATAGTGAGGAAGGGGACTTTAGAGGGAAAATTTAGGATAGAGAAAAACAGCTTTCACGAAGGGAGTGTTTGTGGAAGGGGATTTAAACACGGAATTTGAAGGGGTGTGGAAGAAGACTTTTAACCTGGCAGGAACCCCCACCTTTTTTAAGACCCCTAGCTAATGAAAGGAGATTTTAGAACTTCTGCTGGAGTGATTGACTTTTAGTTTCTTTCCGCACCTGTGGAATTTAAACATAAACCGTTAAATCTCCCGGATGGAGAGAGATGGGAGTGGGTCTTGGCGCTGGGAAGTTCTTGCTCTTAAAACTACGCCCCCTTGTGGAACCTGGAAAGAGAACACTTTCCCTCACTATGGTTTGAATATTTGTTTTCCTTCCAATACTTATGTTGAAATTTAGTCCCCAGTGTAGCAGTATTGAGAGGTGAAGCCTATAAGAGGTAATTGGGTCATCAGGCTCTGCCTTCATGAATGAATTAATATGTTCTTGGATTAATGAGTCAATGAGTTAATGGATTATCACAAGAATGGGACTGCTGGCTTGATTAAAAAAGGTGAAAGACCCGAGCTAACAAGTTCAGCTTCCTGGCCATGGGATGTCCTGTACCACCACAGGACTCCGCACAGGGTACCCACTACTAAGAAGACTCTTGCCAGACTTGGCCCCTTCACTTTGAACTTCTCAGCCTCCATAACTGTAAAAAATAAGTTGCTTTAAAAGAAACTATCCAATTTAATGTATTTTGTTATTAGCAACAGAAAACAGACTAAAACAGGATATTCAGGAAGTAATTAAGGTTCAATAAGTTGACAAATATGAGATCCAGATCCAATATGTCTGTCTGTATGTACTCAGAGGAAAGGCCATGTGAGCAGAAACCTACAAGACAGGAAAATAATGTTTACGAGAAAAGAAGCCTTATTGTAGCTTTGATTTTGGACTTTCCAGCTTCCAGAACAGTGCAAAAATAAATTTCTGTTGTTTAAGCCACGCAGTCTGTGGTATTTTGTCATGACAGCCTGAGCAGACTAACACAGAAGGAAAATAATGTAGGTAAGAAACTCAGATCTGCATAAAGAAAGAAAGAGCCCTAAAGAAGAAATACATAACAGTAAAATAAAACTTGTATTTTTTATTTCTTGATTAATTACCAGATAACTGTTTTTTTCAAAATAATAATGCCAAGAATGTATTTGATTATATATCCTTGTATGTGTGTACACGCTTATGTATAAGTGAAATTAATGACAGCAGTGATACAAAGGATGGAAGGGAAGAATTGGGATTATGTTGTTATTATAATTACTTGCAGCATTCTTGAAGCAGCATAATGTTATTTGAAAGTGAACTTGGATTAGGTGTAAATGTATATTGCAAAAGCCAGGGCAAATGCTGAGAAGTTTTAATAAAAAGTGTAACTGAAATACTAAGAAAGGAGAAAATGGAATCTAAAAATCCAGAAATACATATAGTAGGTATTAATTCAACTATATCAATAACTACATTCATGTCAATGATCTTAATACAACAATTAAAAGTCAAAGATGATCAGAGTAGATCAAGAAACAAGACCAAACCATATGTTGTTCACAAGAAATTCACATGAAATATAAAGGCAAGTGAAGCAGAAATATTAAATTCAGACTGAGCAGACTTCAAACCAAGGAAAATTATCAGGGACAATGGGCATTGCATCATGACAGAAGGGTCAAATATCTAAGAAAAAATAGAAATCTTTAACATGTATGTAGCCAAAAGAGTCAAATATGTGAGGCAAAAACTGATAGAACTGCAAGAAGAAATAGATGAATCACCATGATTTAAAAATTGGTAAAGACCTTAATGAACACCTCATCAAAGAAGACCCACGACCAACAAGCATATGAAATGATGCTCCACATCATATGTTATCAGATAATTGGAAATAAAAACAACAATAAAATATCACTAGATACCTATCAGAATGGGCAAAATTGAGAACACCAGCAACACCAAATGCTACCACCAAGGATGTCCAGTAATAGAAATTCTAATTCATTGCTGGGGAAATGCTAAATCATATAGCCACTTTGAAAGACAGATTGGCAGTTTTTTACAAAAGTAATCACCCTTATTCCATATAATCCAGCAATCACTTGCTTTAATATTTACAGAAGTTAACTTATGTCCACACAAATATTTGCATGTGGATATTTATAACAGTTTCATTTATAGTTGCCAAAAACTTAAAGCAACTGCATAAGTAAATAAATAAATAAATAGTGGTTTAACCAGACAATGGAATATTATTCGGTGCTAAAAAGAAATGAGCTGTCAGCATGAAATGACATGGAGGAACTTTAAGTTTATGTTACCAAGTGAAAGAAGTCAATCTGAAAAAGCCAACTCTGACATTCTGAAAAAGGCAAAACTATGGTAACAGTAAAAGAATCAGTGATTTCTTTGGTAGAGTGAAAAGCAGAGATAAATAGGCAGTTCACAGAGAAATTTTAGAGCAGTGAAATTACTTTATATGATAGTATAACAGTGACTACATTTTCTTGTACATTTTTCAAAATCCATAGAGTGTACAACACTGAGAGTGATCCTCAATGTGAACTGCGAACTTTAGGTGATAGTAATGTATCAATGTAGGCTTATTTATTATAGTAAATCTCTACTCTGATGTGGGATGTTGAGAGTGGGGGAAGCTGTGCCTAATTTAGAGGATGGAATATATGGAAAACCTCTGCAGCTTCTGCTCAATTTTTAATATGTGAACCTAAAACTGCTCTAAAAATAAAGATTTTTAAAAAATACACTCTCTAACTATATTATAAATTAGACTTTACCTATGGTAGTTTTTTTCTGATTTTCTTTTTCCAGGTACATGTGGACTTACTCCTTTTGTTTCTTGCTTACGTATCTCCTTTGCTTTGTTTTGTTTATAAAGTGAGGCTGGTTACCTAAGAGTCCCTCCTTGAGATTTGGATGTAGATCCTCAACGCTACATATTTGTAGGTCTCTAGCCAAAAGAAAAAGCTTATTTTTGAGGATAGGGGCTTAGGGTGGTATAAAGCAAAGGAGTCCTACATAGGCTGGCAGTAGGAGTAAAGAAAGCCATAATTCTTCAAGTAGGAAGCTAGGTAAGCATTTGGTCTGAGACATGTTTGTCTCCACGGATGGATCTTACTTAAGGTTCACCACTGAAGGGGAGACTAAAAATTTACCAAATTTATCAAATTTAATAATATCTCTATAAAGATCATATTTTGTCTCCATTTATTCATAAATGAAAATTTCTCAAATTCCTACTTGTTCTTGATTTATTAGAGTCATGAAATGATTGACCAAAGTATATATCTTTTATAATCAGGTGATTTTATTCAAATTATGTATAGAGTGTTTTTTGTTAAACAATTTTTAAATGTGTTTATATAATCGAATATATATTATAGTTTATGATTTCCAGTTTTTATGCCATTTTTAGCCAGTCATTCTTCATTTCTTAATATACAGGGTCATTTCTCAAGTTACTTTACATTTTATTTAATTACATTTATTTTTCAGTTTTTACACTTTAAATATTGATTCATTTGTAAATAATTCAGGGGCAAGGCAGTTTCTCTTAATTGATAACTACCTCATACATATGTACTAAGGCCTCTTCAAAACTGTTAAAACAAATTCTAACTGGGAGGCTGTTAGATTGGAATAGCTCTGGCACTTAATTTCTTTCTGAACAAACTAAAAATCGATGTAAACAGTAAATTGAAACTAGTAACTGAACCATTCATAAATCACCAACTGATCTCTAAATAGGAACTGTTCACTTAAACCAATCAAAATTATTTTGTTTCGTTTCTGCAAATATTTTTAAAAAGGTTTTCTTGCCCCTTTAAATTGGGTGTTAGCCATTTGCCCTAGTTAATCAATCAAGGTGTTGCCCCAATTCCTGAATCACTGAATACTCAGATAAACTCTTTAAAATTTAAATACGTATACGTTTTTCTTTTTCTTTCTTTTTTTTAATCAGAGCTGTACTATCAAATTATTTTTCAATATTTAAAGTTCTTCTTTTTTAAAGCTAAGATAATTTATCTACATGACAATGTTTTCAATGTAAAGTGCCAAGCTTAGAACGTTTCATGATATTCTGTAGAGCAGGATTCAATTAGTTTTGAATAATAGATAAAGCATTTCGACAAACTAGGATTCAAAAAAGAGTATCCATATTTTAATGTGCAGAAATGCTATTTAATGAATATAAAAGAGAGTGCAGTCAGGGTAGGAGGCAGTTCTATTTCAGTGGGAAAGCAGTTTTAACGGATGACCATGTCAATAATTCTCTTATTACGTAGACCTTTATGGGCTCTGAAAATTTATGGTGCTCTACTGGATCATTTTGTAATTAGTATAGACTCTGTTGTTTGAGTTTTGTTTTTCTTCATGTATTAGAGAATTTTAAAATATTGGAAAATTGAGTTTAACTTTCAGGATAATAGTGTTAGCTCAATGGATCTATTCGCAAGTAAAATGAACAAAGCTGTCAAAAACTATTAAAAACAAACACACACACACACACACACACACAAAACAAAAAAAACAAAAAAAACAAATAACAACCATTGTAAGTCTCTGGAAATCGGCCTAAGTGTATAGTAGATGATCTGATGTCAGTAATAACAGTGAGAGTCTGTGACTTTCCAGCCACCACCCACTTTATTGCTATCCCTGCTTCCTGCCGTGCCTGCAGTTCAGCTTGATGGAGTTCAACTCTAAGTGGGAATGTTCGAAGAGATTAAAAACCAGTCCATGCTTTCTGCTCATGCTCCAATCAAGGTTTACTGTATACTTCCAAAGAAGTAGACAGCCAGCATTTCCCACCCCACCCCCTACAACCAAAAGTTGAAGAAGTTACATTTTTATAAGTGCAGCTAAGAGGCATGGGCTTCCTTCCTCCATCCAGTTCTTACCCAGATGAGAGAGGCTCTGCTCCAGAGATGACAGGCTCAGAATACTGGGGCCTTGACTTCCTTCATCCTCAGTCACTCACAGGGTAGAGATACCATACCTGGAGAGGCAGAGGAAGTAAATCCAATACAAAAAGAGGCTACCTCCAGGCCCAGATCCCAAAATAGTGGCTAAGACAGTTTGCCAGGTAAAAGGCGATTCATAAAATAAGAAAGCTCTGAAACTTTCCTTCAAAGGACTGACTTTATTTAATCAGTATAAAAAATGCAAGCCTAAGGACACTCTTGAAAACAATAAGTCCTTTTAATTAACAGCAATGCATTAAACCATAGGCCAAGAATTTCACTAAAGAAACGAGGGAAAGAGACAGCTTGGAAGAATCCTTCTGGAGTAAAAATCCAGAGTCCTTCTGGAGTCAGGCTGGCCTTTAAAAACTGCCCCTGTTGAACAAGACTACTAAGCTACTTATGACCAAGGGTATCGTCAAGAAAAATTAAATAATCTTCAGTAATTATTAAACTTCATAGGAGTGTAATACCAAATAAAACAGACCACTAACCAGAAAAATAAGAGAAAAAGAACTTCAAAGATTGCCATACCAAAGTGACTGGCGTCACAGAGTGGTCATATGAACTCCGAAGACTTCACTGTTAAAGAAGCAACATCAAAGTCTTTATATTGAGAGGGAAATGGACTTCGCTGAAATAGCCTATTAAGTGACAAAACAAATTAGCAAGCAAACAACAAACAAATAAACCTCAGAGAGTGGGAGTGGAAAATTAGTATGCAGGGTTGCTGTAATATGTTACCTAAAATGTTCTGTTTTCCACAAATGAAAAGGCATGTTAAGAATCATCAACATGTGACCCACTGCAGGGAAAAAATAATAATAATACAGGCAACAGAAATTGCCATGTTAGAGGGATCAGTTACTGGATTAACAAAGACTTCGAAGTAGCCATTACAAATGTGTTCAAATTAGAACATAATCAAATGGAAATTCTAGAGTGAAAAGTACAATAACTGACATAAGAAAATTATGAGTGAGGCTTAATATAGATTGAAACTAGGAGAAGAAAGGAGAATTGGGAGGTGGATCAACAGAGATGACACAATCAGAAGTGCAGAAAGAAAACAGAATAAAGAAAAATAAAACCTCAAATCAATGTAGTGAAGCAGGAGCGGCCGTGAGAAACAGACCTCTCGGACACCGAAGTATAAAGGAAGCGGTTTTATTATTAAAGCCCGGGAGCAAGGCTTTATGTTTTGTCCAAATGGCCAAGCTCCCCTAACAAAGAGAAGCTCTGCCTTTATATAGGCTTACACTCTAGATATTACACCTGAAAGGATCTTAGGTTTACAGCCTTAGAAATTACAAGTGAAAAGGTCTTGGGTTTACAGCTTTAGAAATTACATATGAAAGGGTCTTGGGTTTACAGCTTTAGAAATCACATATGAGGCCGGGTGCGGTGGCTCATGCCTATAATCCCAGCACTTTGGGAGGCCGAGGCGGGTGGATCACGAGGTCAAGAGATCGAGACCATCCTGGTCAACAAGGTGAAACCCCATCTCTACTAAAAATACAAAAATAGCTGGGCATGGTGGTGTGCGTCTGTAATCCCAGCTACTCGGGAGGGTGAGGCAGGAGAATTGCTTAAACCCAGGAGGTGGAGGTTGCGGTGAGCCGAGATCGCACCATTGCACTCCAGCCTAGCAACGAGAGCAAAACTCCATCTCAAAAAAAAAAAAAAAAAAAGAAATCACATATGAAAGAGTCTTGGGTTTACAGTTTTAGGAATTACATGTGAAAGCGTTCTGGTCTCTGGTTGGAGAAATGGGGTGGAGGTTTGATCTTGTTTAAGTAAAAACAATGTCTTCTGGAAAGATTTCCCCCATACCACACCTGGTATCTTATAGGAAGGTCATTCAGAGGCACTGCGAGTTGGCTAGCCTTTTCTTCTATTGGAATGCAGTGTGGAGGTCAAGGGGGAGGTGATCTCAGATGCCTGGGTCTCCTTCCTCAGTAGAACATTTTCAAGTGTACCAACGTAAGTATAGTGGGAGTACCAGAGGAGAGAAAATAAATAAAACATCAATAATAAATATTAGAATAAATAATGGCTAGTGAGAACATTAATTTACTCAGCCAACATTAATTTACATATCCACATCATTAATTTACACATCTACCCAGTTACATACAATTGGAAGTGTAACATTAATTTGTATGCACAATTATTGAGGTGGCTTTGGCAATTTCTTAAAGTCAGACAACGATAAAGTTTGCCACTTCAATAGACTTTTCCTTTCATGGAAGATTTCTCTTTAGCATTTGATGCTGTTTGATAGCATTTTACCCACATTAGAACTTCTTTCAAAATTAGAGTTCATTCTCTCAAACTCTGGCACTACTTTATCGACTAAGCTTATGCAATATTTAAATCCTTTGTTGTGATTTCAACAATGTTACATCATCTTTACTAGGAATAGATTTCATCTGAGGAAACTTCTTTCTTTGCTCATCCCTAGGAAGCAATTGCTCATCTGTTAAAGTTTTATCACAAGATTGCAGCAATTTAGTCACATCTTCAAGCTACTCTTGTAATTCTAGTTCTCTTGCCTTTCCTGCCACATCTGCAGTTACTTCCTGCACTGATGTCTTGAACCCCTTAAAATCATCCATGAGGATCGCAATCAACTTCTAAACTCTTGTTTCTTTTGATATTTTGACTTCTTCCCATGAATCAAAATGTTCTTAATGGCATTGAGACTGGTGAATTCTTTTCAGAATGCTTTCAATTTGCTTTGACCAGATCCATCAGAGAATTCACTCCCTGTGGCAACTATAGCTTTACAAAATATATTTCTTAAATAGTAAAACTTGGGTCAAAATTACTCGTTGATTCGTGGACTGCAGGCTGGATGTTGTGTTAGCAGGTATGAAAACAACATTAATATCCTATGTATCTTTATTAGAACTTTTGGGTGACCAGGTGCATTGTCAAAAAGCAGTAATATTTCAAACGGAGTCTTTTCATTCTGAGAAGTCTCAACAGGGGGCTCAAATATTCAGTAAATGGGCTGTAAACAAGTGTGCTTTCATCCAGGCTTTGTTGTTCCTTCTCTTTCTAGAACACAGAAGAGTAGATTTAGTATAAGTTTTATGAACCCAAGGATTTTCAGACTGGTAAATGAACAGTGACTTCAACTTAAGATCATTAACTGCATTAGCTCCCTGAAAAGAGAATCTACTCTTTGAAGCTTTGAAGCCAGGCTCTCTTCTCTCTAGCTATGAAAACTTTATACAACATCTTCCACCAATAAAGTTGCTGTTATGTCTACATGAAAGTCTTGTTGTTTTGTGTAGCCACTTTATACTTTTATGTTATGGAGATAGTTTCTTTCTGTATATCTCACAAAGCAATCTCTGCTAGCATCAAACTTTTCTTCTGCAGCTTCATCATCTTTCTGAGGCTTCAGAGAATGTTGTAGCTGGTCTGATCATCTATCCAGACCACTAAAACATTTTCCATACCAGAAATAAAGCTGTTTACTTCCTTATCATTTGTCTGTTCACCAGAGTAGCACTGTTAATTTTCTCCAAGGACTTTCCCTTTGCATTTACAACTTGCTAACTGTTTGGCACAAGAGACCTAGCTTTCAGCCTATCTTAGCTTTTGACATGTGTTCCTCACTAAATTTACTCCTTTTTAGCTTGTGATTTAAAGTGATAGTCATGTGACCCTTTCTTCTACTTGAACATTTAAAAATCATTGTAAGGTTGTTAATTAACCTAACTTCAATATTGTTGTGCCTCAGAGAATAGGGACAGCCAAGGAGAGGGAAAGACGTTGAGGAAATGACAAGTCAGTGTAGCTGTCAGAAAACACACATTTATTAAGCTTGCTTGTAAGCATGATGTTTGGTTTCCCAAAGATATTACAATAGTTAAAGATCACTGATCAGAGATAACCATAACAGATATATATCATCAAAATGAAAAATATTTTTTCAATAATAATGAAAAAGTTGAAAATATTGCAAAGATTAACAAATGTGCCACCAAGACTTGATGTGAGCACATGCTGTTGGAAAAAATGGCATCAATAGACTTGCTCAGTGCAAGCTTGCTACAAATCTCTAATTAAAAAAAATTACAATATCTATGAAGCACAATAAATTGTAACAACCTTTCGTAAACAATCTTTGCATTCTTCTATTGGATCCTTATTTTGTTTGATGTATGTTTATATGCTATATTTATATTTGTTGATGCATATTTTTATGTTTCATTCCATATACAGTATTGAAATTACTAATTTGTAGATACTAATTTTTCTTTTTTGGTTTTTAATATTATGTAAGCAAAAGAAAAGCACTGTTTTATTATTTTCTCGTTTTTTAAACATAATATTCATTTTCAAAGTAGATCATTTTTCCTTTAAGTCTTGGGTTCAATAACTTTACTGATTCCATGTTTTTGTATTTTTTATCATAATTTTTTTGAAACATGGTAAGCCCCTTCTGGGTACTTTTTAGCATTTTCTTTAATTCCAGAATAGAAAGTTTATTGTGTTTTTACATTTGAATATCTTTTAATTTTGTATTCTGTTTTCTCATTCAGGAATATCGAAACTAAATATTTTGTGTACATTTTATTTGGCCTTAATAACTATGATCATACTACCTACTGCATTTGTCTTTGTAAAATTTGCTTACATATGGCTAGTATTTTCACATTAATGTTTCATGAATTATTTTATTTGTCTTTCATCATGTTAATTCTGATTTTTGCCTAAGTTATTATTTTCTGAATCAAGGTGAACCTTGCATATGATTAAATGAAAAGATAACTCATTTAAAACTTATTGAGCTTTAAAAACAAATGTTTGATGTAACAAAAACATAAAAAGTAAAGATATTTGCCACTATCCCAGGAACTTCCCTCAACTTCTTGCTATCTCCATAAAATCCAAAACCACTGTCCTGATTTTATTCATAAAAATTACATTTGCTTTTCTTTGGACCTCATATAAATGAGCTCCTACCATAGTTCCTCGGATACCTAAATTGTTTTGTGCAATGTAACGTCTTTTTAAAGATTCATCAATGTTGTTGCATAAGTCAGAAGCTTTATAATTTCACAATTTTGGATTAGTATCCAGTGATTTCTGTATACGATGATTTGTTTATTAGTTTTCTAGTTGATGGATGTTTATTTCCATTTATTCACTATTATTAATAATTTTGCTAAAAAATATTTACGTGTTTTTGTTTGACTGTATGTGTTTTTTATTTTTTGAGTGCATACATAGGAGTGAAATGACTGATTCATAGGTAGATGTATGTTTCATTCTAATAGAAATTTTGTTTTCGATGGAGAGGGCTTGTATATCTTTCATTAAATTTATTCAGAACATTCTACATTTTGTGATGCTATGAAAGTTTTTTTCTATATTCACTACATATCCTGTGTAAATACACAATGTTCTTATTAGTTCTGGTATAATTGTAGATTTTTTAGGATTTTCTACATACATGATTGTAAAAGAACACTAGAAACAGTTTTTAGAAATGTATATTTAAACTTCCAAATACTCAGAGATTTAAAAATGTGTGTTATTGGTTTCTACTTTAAGTTTGATGTGGTTGTAGAATGTGCTCCATATGATTTTCATGCATTAGATTTTGTTAAAATTGATTTTATTGACAGGCATAAAATCTGTTATATAAACACTCCATTTGCACTTTAAAATAATGTTCATTTTATAATTTGGGGGTATGTATGGTGATATATAAATGCCAAGTTGGTTGTCAGTACTGCTGTCTTTTATGTCCTTATGATGCAGGTATTTTTTCAGTCCCTCTGCCAGCCAGGGATCTCTGCGGCTGGTGATGGGTCTGCCTAGGCATTGCTCAGCCCCAAGCCTGCTTCATGGGGGTACTCCTTCCACTTGCCCTGATTGGCTGTGCCTGGCTTGTGCACCCACCCTGGATCCTGCACTTGCTGTAGGATCCACACTCATCCAGTAGTTGGGCCTGGCATTCCCCAGCCTGCCTTTGTTACAGCTTGTACCTGCATTCAACAATTCCTGAGTTCTTGTCCAGCATCTAAGAGGAATGTGGTTACACTGACAATCAAGGAGTGAAGAGGGCAGAGAAGAATGTTATTGAGTGATAGAACAGCTCTCAACAGAGAGGGGGCATGAGGGTGTTCCTGTACCTGAAGTCAGGTGGTTTCCCCCCAAGTATGGCTGGATCCAGGGCTTTTATGGGCTCAGAATGGGGTAGTGAGTGCTGATTGGTTTGTGAGTAAGCAAAGAAAAAAAGGCTAAAACCAAGACACAACTCAAAGTTGGGCACAGTAGTATTAAAAAACCAATTAGGGAAGGGTAGATATATGGAAAATTGGTGAAGAGTGAGGCTCAAAGTGCACAAAATGAAAAGAGACTTACTCAATCCAGTCTGTTTTCTAACACGAGTTATTGAAATATCCATTTATGACTGTGAATTTGTCTATTACTCCTTTAGCTTTGAAAGGTTTTGCTTTAAATGTTTGAAGCTCTCTTATTAGGTAAACACACATTGAAAATTATAGTTTTTATGGGATTGATCTTTTATCAGTCACTATGAAATAGCTTTATGTTTGACAATTTTGTTCTTGTCTTGAAGTCAACTTGATCTGATTGACATAGTCCAAAAACTTTATGCTTGTTATATTCATGATATTCTTTCATTATTTTAATTAATTGGTTTATTATATTTCGAGTACCTTATGTAGAAAACATATATTTAGTTCTTACTTCTTTATTCAATTTGATAATCTCTGCCATTTTAAGTAGAGTAACTATGTACTGAATCATGTTGAGTAAAAGTCATACTTTAAAGGACTAGCCACTTATGTGATTGTATTTGGAGATGAGGCCTTTGAGTGGCAATTAGTGCTAAATGAGGGCATGAGGCCCTTGTTATAAAATTAGTGGCTTTATCAGAAGAGGCAGAGAGATATTGTGTTCTCTTTGTGATATGAGGACATAACTGGAAGGCATCTTCCTGCGAGCCAGGAAGAGGGCATTCAAATAGGAGCTGAATTTGTCAGCACCTTGAACTTGGACTTCCTAGCCTCCAAAACTGTGAAAAGTAAATGTTTTTTAAGCTACCTAAATTTTGTTATTTTGTTGCAGCCTGAGCTAAGGGAAGACTTTAGCATATTAGTGAGTCATTTGGTATGTTTGAGTGTATACATTATTTCATTATTTCTATTCTATTAATCACAATTTTTTTGTTTTTTCCTTTATTTCTTCTTTTCTGACTTTTGTTTTAATAGAATTTTTAAATTATTCTATTTCTTCTTTTTATTGGCTTTTAAACTATGTTTCTTTTTATTATATATCAATTTGCTTTAAGAATTCCAACATGCATCCTTATCAAATGTAATCAGAATTAGTAGTGTAGTTTTTCCTCATAATATGTAATACAGTGACAACAGCATACTTTTATTTCCTCTCCTTTTTATGCTCTTTATTTTAGACATATAATTTTCTTTTAAGTAAGTTTAATTCTCACAATACAGTGCTATAATTTTGGCTTTAAATAATAATCTGGTTGTCTTTTACTGAAATAAAGAAAAAATATATATGCATATTTAAATTTATTACATATATATTTTTGGTATAATTTTCCATTAGTCTAAATATTTTCCATTTAAATCAGTTGCAGTGAAATTCATCTGGCAACAAATTCACTCATATTTTGTGTATTTGAAAATGTTTCCTTTTTAAATATTATTTTCTCTAGCTATAAAATATTGGAATGAAATTTTTTTGCCACTTTAAAAACATAATTTATTGCCTCATAGTATGCCCTGTTTCTAAATAGAAGACAGTCATCTCTTTTATCAGATAATTTTGTTTGTTTCTGGAATCATTAATTGCTCTCAATTTGAGACAATGGAACATGGTTTATAATATCTAGATTATGATTTTTTTTCTCCTCCTTTGTTTCACTTTATCGTAGATCTGGTTGGAGTTTGCATGAGAGAGAGCAGTGTTTTCAAATTGTATTTTGCTTCCCAGCTGTTATTTGTGCAGTCTACACTGGTGAGAATTTAATTAGAAATCTATGAATGTCTAGTGTTGTAGCTTGAAATTGACTTTTTGCCCCTCAAAATTGATTCTTAGTTAAACCTGGTCTTCAGACTGCAATCTGCCATTAAGAAATCAAGAGTCAGAAACAAATAAAGCAATCTTTAGTCCTATCATTCTCTCTTTGTTCTGCCTCTACAGCTTCATTCTGTTGAGGAATAAAATAGATCTGAAGTGTTTTCCATGATGATAATATTCAAACCAAACCACTAACTCTCTATATTTCAATACCCTTTAAGAGTCTACCAGAAACTTCTCTAATAGCACGTAACAGCTTAATTTGAAATAGTATTTGAATGTTATCAGTAGCAAAGTTGGAATCAATTTTTGACAGAATATGCATTTTTTCCATTTTAATTTTTTGAGACACATTTTATAATTTGTTTTATAAATGTTTAATTCAACTTCTTATTTGAGATAATTTTAGATACATTGACAATTGAAAGAAATAATTCAGAGGGGCACCATTACAATTTCCCCAATGGTAGCATCTTGCAAAAGAATCATACACTATCACAACCAGAAAAATGGCAATAACAGGATATGAAATGATTCCATCACTACAATGATGTTTCATTTCCTACTTCCCTTCCATTCTCATTTCACCTTAATCCCTGGAAACCACTAATCACATTTCTAAAACTACAATTTCACTATTTTCAGATTTTTTTATAAATAAACTGTTACACATCATTACTCTTGAAATGCAATCTTTTTATACATTTTTTTCAGCCAAAATAATTTTCTGTTGATTTATTCAGATTCTTGTATTTTGAAATAGTTTGGGTTTTGTAGTTACTGAGCACACTGTTTCTTGCCATATATGTGCCGTTGTCGTTATCCATTCGTCTACTAGTGGACATCTTGATTGTTGCCAGTTTTGGACTATTATAAAAAATCTGCTATAAATTTTACAAACAGATTTTTTGACTTTAATTTCTCTGGAATAAATGCCTAGAATTTTATGCTAGTTGTGTTGTTAGTATAAGATTTTTAAGAAACTACCAAATTGTTTTCAGGGTGCCTGTAACCGTTGCACATTCCCACTGGAATTTTCACCGGTAAAATTAATCTAGTTTCTCCACAACCTCACAAGTATGTTAGGTATCCTCATTTTCTTTTTATTTTGACCATTATGATAGTTATGTAGTGATGCCTCATTGTGGTTTTAATATGCATTTTCCTACTGTCTAGTTATGCTGATCATCTTTTTGTGTGTTTTGTGTCATCTGTATATATTCTTCAGCAAAATACTTATGTTTTTATGCAAGTTCTAGTTAGATTATTTTTTTACAATTGAATATTGAGATCTTTATATATTCTACATATTAGTCTTTGTTGAATACTTGCTTTACAAATATTTTCCTTCACTGTTTAGTTTGTGTTTTCATGTTGTTAATGTGGTCTTTTGTTGGGAAAAATGTTTAATTTTAATAAATTCAATTATATCACATTTTTTCTTTTATGGATCATACTTTTGATATAAACTATCAAATAATCTTTGCCTGGCTCTAGATCCTGAAGATTTTTTTCTACCTTTTATTTCTAAAATTTTTGTAGTTTTATGATTTACATTGAAATATGTAATCTATTTTGGGTTAAAATTTGTGTTTTTTATACATTTTTAATTTTTTTATATAGTGTGTGGGGATTAAATCAATGTTTATTTTTCTTAGTCTATGAATATTCATTTATTCAATGACTGTTTGTTGAAAGACTGTGCTTCATCATTTCATTGCTTTTGCACATTCTCAAAAATAATTTGATCAAATTTGTTTGAGTCAGCGTCTGGATTGTCTGTTCTGTTCTATTGACTTACGGGTCTATCCCTCTGCCAATATCACAAAGTATTGACAACTGTAGCAATAAAATTAGTTTTGAAATCTGGTTGACAATTATTTTCACTTCCTTCTTCTTTTTAGAATTTGTGTTGACAATTTTTGTTCATTTTAATTTTCTTAAAAATATTGGAACAATTATGTCTGCAACTACAAAACATCTTTCTGGCATTTAATATATATTTTGTTGAAACTATATTTATTTGAAGAGAACTAACATCTGTATTATAGTGAAAATTAAAACCGATGGTTTTTGGATTTAGGCAATAGTTACAAAGAATTTTAACTTTAATAGGTTAATATAGTTAATGATGATTTTTTTCTACAGGTACATGCTTATTTTTATACATGTGTGCAAACATTTCTATTGAATCAGCGATACGTTTTTCTCTTAAGAAAAGTTGTAAAGTTAGCTCAGATGTTTATCTTATCTAACTGGAGAAGACTCAAGGACTTCAGTAAGCAAAACTCCATTTGAGAGGCTGAGAGGTCCTTATAAAATGTGAATCGGCTGCAGATACACAACACTTTCTAAGAAGGTGTGGCTGAAGCAGAGGTTTTATTGAAGAAAAACAGACTTGTTTTCATATAGTTTACTAGATACTGAAAGAGGGGAAACTATTGTTGAAAGTTTTTACTACAAAAGAACACAAGATAAGTTTAGGCGTGTTGGAATTGTTCTATATCTTGTTTGTGGTCATAATTATGCAAATATCTTAGTCAAAACTCCTACAGCTGGCAGAATAGCAAGCTTCTGACTTTTTTCCCACCCACAGATGCACCAAATAAATATCTATTTATAAATCAGTTCCTTCTGAGAAAATGTCAGAGACAAGTCAGGAGACTTCTACCCAAAAAGCAACTGAAAAAATACCCACATTAAATGGGTAAGTGAAGTCTAAGTGTACTAAGGTATGGACCCTACACTGGGAACTTTGGGAAAGGAATCTCCATTACCCAGTTTTTCTTTCTGGAAAGAAGGATGTGGACATCACATATGGGGCCCTTATCCCAAGTATTCCCCTGGTTTGACTCAGTTTGCCAACTGTGAAAGTGGAAGGAATTAGATACATATGTCCATCCCCAGACCACAGGGAATAAGGCAGGAGTTTTATATGTGTATAAAATTAGTTTCAGGGACTGCATCAGCTTGGAAGCAGTGAAGAGAGGGATTGTTAAAAAACATAGCCCTCTGTCTCCCCCAGGAAGAAGTGTACAAAACACCCTCCAGCAGCTGTCAGCTGTCTTGGCTTCTAACTAGGACTATAAAGTGAAGGAAACAGTCAGTTATTAATGGCGTGGAAGGAGTTCGCAACCTCAGCAAGTTCCGCAATTCTTGCAATATCTAAGGGACTACCACCACAAATCTCCTAGCTCTAAAAGCATGATGGATTGGTAAACACATGTCTCTTTACACCGTTGGAATAAAACTAGTGGTTTTTACAGTTACGGAGACTCCTTAAGGGACTCTCTATTTCCTTAGGAGTGATGTGAGAAGGGGCCTTAAAAACACGGCACAGGTGCAGTGGCTCACACCCGTAATCCCAGTACTTTGAGAGGCCAAGGCAGGCTGATCACCGGAGGTCAAGAGATTGAGACCAGCCAGGTCAACATGATGAAACCCTGTATCTACTAAATATACAAAAATTAGCCGGGCTTTGTGGTGGGTGCCTATAATGCCAGCCACTTGGGAGGCTGAGGCAGGAGAATGGCTTGAACCCAGAATATGGAGGTTGCTGTGGGCTGAGATCACGACACTGCAATCCAGCCTGGGTAACAGAGCGAGATTCCATCTCTAAAGAAAAAAAAATTGGCGCACTGTTGGCCTCCAGAATGGGTTTCCAAAACACATCTTAAGCGGCTAACTAGTTGTCTGACTTCTAAGTAACTTGCATTAGAGAGATAAAGGGCTAGTCAATTAGTAACCTGTTACCAGTCTGGGAAACATTTTTACTTACATCTTGAGCACCACCTTCTATGCCATCCACATAAGATCTGCATTATAAATATCAGCTCTGGGAGGAAGAGGCACTGGCATGCATACGTCCCCCTAAACAGCAGGGAATATGTAGAGTCATTAAATTGGCATGCAATCATCTCCAGAGACTTAATCATCACTGGAGGGATGAAGAAATGGGGCCTAAAAAATTAACTTCCTGTTTCTCCCCAGCAGAGGTTTTGAACACACAGTGAGAGCCGTGATTGTTAGAGCTACCTTCCAAAACTCCATCCTAAAACAAGTAGCTCTAGGAAGAGAAGGGACTAGATGTATGTGAGTAGTTTTCCTTGAGAAACCTTCATAGGAATATCAGTGGACTTTTCAGTAGACACCTGAAATTGAAAAACAATACACCTCAAGACACTAGAGAAGCAAGAACAATTCAAATGCAAAAATATATTTTAAGAAATAAAAAACTATCAGATCATAAATAAATTAAATTGGGACTAAAACACTACAAATCGTCAATGACAGTTTTTTCTAAAGACAAAATCAATAAACTTTTATCTATACTAAGAAAAAAAGAGAGAAGACTCAATAAATAAAATTAGAGGCAAGAAGGAGGCATTGCAACTCATACTACAAAAATACAAAGAATCATTAGAGATTATTATGGAGAGCTATATGCTAACAAATTGGAAAACCTTGAAGAAACTGTTAAATTTCTTGACACATGCAACCCATCAAGATTGAACCATAAAAATTAGACAACCTGAACAGACTAATAATGAATAATGGGATAGGATAAGGAATAAAAAGGTCTTCCAACATTCAAAAGTCCAAGACCAGATGACTTTACTACTGAATTGTACCAAACATTTAAAGAAGTAGCACCAATTCTTCTCAAATTATTCCAAAAAACTGAAGGGGAGGGAATTCCTTCAAGCTTATTCTATGACACCAGCATTACCTGATACCCTAATTAGATAAGAACACAACAAAAACTACAGGACAGTATCTCTGATAAACATAGATGTAAAAATCCTCAACAAAATCTAGCAAACTGAATCCAACAGCTCATTAAAAAGATTGTACACCATGATCAAGTGGGATTTATCCCAGTAATGCAATAATAATTCAACAAATGACAATAAATAAACATAATAAATATCACATCATACAAATTAAAGGACAGAAATTGCATGATCATCTCAATAGACACAGAGAAATCATTTGATAAAACTTGTCATTTCTACATGATAAAAACTGTCAAAAAATTTGGTATAGAGGCAACATGTCTCAAAATAATAAAAGCCTTGTATGAAGGACTCACAGTCACTGAATGGGAAAAAGTTGAAGTTGAAATCCTGAAATTCTTTTCCTTAAAATCTGGAACAGGAAAAGAATGCCCACTTTTACCACATTTATTCAAAATACTACTTAAAGTCCTCACCAAAGCAATTAGGCAAAGGAAAAACAGTATTTAACTTGGAAAAAAAAAAGTTAAATTTTCCCTGTTTGCACAGGACATGATTTTATATTTAGAAAAACCTAAAGACTCCATGAAAAAAAAAAAAGCCAGGACTAACAAATGAATTCATTAAGTTTGCAGGGTACGAAATCAACATACATAACTTAGTAGCACTTCTATTAAAAGTGATAGCAACAACCACAATTACTTTTCCATCAACCTAATACATACCCATAGTTAACATTCTGAAAAAAAAAATCAGAAAGCAATCCCATTTACAACTGCTAGAAGAAAAGTAAATATTTAAAAAATAAATTTAACCAAAGAGGTGAAAGATTTCTGCAATGAAAACCATAAAACACTGATGAAAGAAATTAAAGTAAAAATATCACATTTATGAATTAGAAGAATTTATATTGTCAAAATGTTTATGCTTCTCAAAGGGATATAGAAAGTCAGTAAAACAACTTCTCAAAATATCAATGTTGTTCATCACAGAAATAGAGAAAACAATTCTAAAGTGTGTATGGAACTACAAAAAATCTCTAAATGTTCAAAGCAATCCTGAACAAAGAAAACAAAGCCAGAGGTGTTACACTACCTAACTTGAAGATATACTACAAAAGTATAGTAATCAAAACAGCATGATATTATTTAAAACAGACATATTGATCAATGGAATGAAACAGAGCACCCAGAACTAAATTCACTTATTAGCAGCCACCCATTTTGACAGAGATGCCAGAAATATATATTTGGGAAAAAAAATAGCCTTTTCAATAAATAGTGCTGGGGAAATTAAATATCCATGTGCAGAAGTATGAAACTAGACCCCAAACTTTAACCATATAAAATCCCAGCTAAAATTGTTAAAAACTAAAAGGTAACACTGAAAACTATGAAACAACTTGGAGAAAACAGGAAAAATGTTTCAGGACATTGATCTTGGCAAAGATTTTTTGGGCAAGACCTCAAAAGCACAAGCAACACAAGTAAAGTTAGTTAAATGGGATTATATCAAACCAAAAAGGTCCTACATGGAAAGGAAACAACTGAGTGAAGATACAACCTGCAGAATGGGAGAAAATATTTGCAAACCATACATCTGGTAAGTGGTTAATTTCTAAAATTTGCAAGGAACTCAAACAATAAATTAAAAATGACTAAAGTACTTGAATACACACGTATCAAAAGAAGATATTCAAATGGCCAATAGGTATATTAAAAATATTATCACTAATCATGAAAGAAATGCAAATTAAAAACACAATATTATCTCACTGCAGTTAAAATGGCTATTATTAAAAATGCAAAACCTAACAAATGCTGGCAAGGATGTGGAGATAGGGGAGCTCTTATGCACTGTTATATACTGTTGGAAATATAGTTTAGTATAACCAGCATGGAAAACGTGTGGAGTTTCCTTATAACACTAAATGCGGAACTACCATATGATCCAGCAATCTCATTCCTGAATATATACCCAAAGTCAGAGAAAACCAGTATGTCAAAAAAATCTCTGCAGTCTTATGTTAACCGAAGCACTCTTTACAACAACCAAGATGAGTAATGAGCCTAAGTGTTCATCAGTAGACGAATGGCTAAAGAAAATGTGGTATAGAAACACAATAGAATATTGTTCAACCTTTAAAACCACAAGTGAAATTTTATCACTTGAAGCAACATGGATGAGCCTGGAAGACATAATGGTGAGTGAAATATGAGAAGCACAGAAGGACAAATACTTGTTCTCACCCATTTGTGGGAGTTTAAAAAGTAGATTGCATAGAATCACAGTAGAATACTGGTTACTAACATACAGGGGGGTAGATAGAAGGAGAGGATAGGTGGAGGTTGGTACTGAGTACAAAATTAGTTAGATAGGGGGAGTACGTTTGAGTGTTCTATAGCACAGTAGGATGACTATAGTTAATAATAGCTTATTGTATATTTCAAAATAGCTAGAAAAGAGTATTTGAATGTTTTCAACACAGAAATACTAAATGTTTCAGCTGATAGATATTCCAGGTATGTTGATTTGATCATTATACACTGTATACATGTATCAAAATATCCCATTTATCCCATGTATATGTACAATTATTGTGTATTAGTTACCTTTAAAAGTTTATATAACTGTCCAGAAATTTTACTCTACATAAATTACACCTGAATAAGTCATACAAAATCATGGGTGTCTGAAATATTTAGCATCAAAATAATACAAAGCCTGTAAAATATTATGCCATTTAGCTAAAAGATAATCATGACTCTAGCTGCTTAAAGAATTCTAATATGACCCTGAAATTGTAACATCATCAAGAACCATTTGGCCAACTCTAGAAGAGTAAGACTTGGGGTTGTATAAATTTTAGCCTCAATTTTGTCAAAATTTATCTGACAGGTACTTTGTTTTGAGTATTTTAATGTTTCTCTGGATATTTGGTAACAAGTAGAGTTTATTGAATGTTTAGATATGTCTTCACTATTTATAATGTATTATTTGCGACATTAAAAAATTATACAGTTAAATTTTACAATTTTAATTTATTTGGCAATTATTTGATAGGCCACATTTAAAAATGTGAATATAAATAATTTATCATCAATCTTGAGAACAGAATACCCTTGTGATGAGTTTAATCTCTATGATGGTCTTACCCAATTTTTAACCAAATAATAAGTGAGGGAACAAAGGATTGGAATAAGGTTATAAACACTTTTAATTTAATGCTACCTCCTATACTAGCTACACTTAATAAAGAAACATATTTTACAAGTGCAACATTGCAGCATTTACAAAAATCACAATACATTGTCATCCTAAAATAAATACAAAACGTAAATAATTAGCATATTACATATGCTTATCACTAGCCAGTAAGTTTTACAGAAACAATAAAAATGGCTCTGAAAACTTTGCTTTTGTCTTCGTTTTTGTTTTGTGTGATGGAGTCTCTCTGTGGCCCAGGCTGGAGTGCAGTGGCATGATCTCGGCTCACTGCAACCTCCCCCTCCCAGGTTCAAGCAATTCTCTTGCCTCAGTCTCCTGAGTAGCTGGGATTACAGGCACATGCTACCATGCCCAGCTAAATTTTGTATTTTTAGTAGAGACTAGTTTTCACCATGTTGGTCAGGCTGGTCTCAACCTCTTGACCTTGGAATCTGCCCACCTTGGCCTCCCAAAGTGCTGGGATTACAGGAGTGAGCCATCATGCTCGGCCTCAAAACTTTTAAAAAAGCATAGCAAGTAAAGGAAGAAGAACTCTTGCCTTAAAGAGAATATCAAAATTGACATTCTATATACTATGGAGAGGGAAACAGAGTGAAAAACATATACCACATCTAAGTGACACAGAAAAGTTACACTTAGAAAAACATTTCTAATATACCTGTAGTTAAGATTAATAAAAAACAGATGAACTGAGTACTGTTATAAAAATGAGAAAAATAATGACATAAAAAGAATAAGGCATATTAATAAAAAAGTTGAATGAAAAAATAGAAAAGTGGAGTATTAATGAATCAATATAAAATCATTATTCTCTCAATCCAACCTTACAACTACTTAAGGTAAAGAGATTAAAAGAGAAAAATAGATGTATTTATATATATCTAAATCTATCTATTATATATCTACTTGCCTATCTATAATTAAGAATGGAAAACAGCCATAACTAAAGATATGGAATAAAATTAAGTAGAGGAATGGGACATGTAAATGTATCCCATAAATTTGAAATCTGAAAAGATATCAATTAAATTCCAGGAAAATATAATATGTAAATTTAAACAAAAAATTTGAATCAATCAATACTAGAGAAGTGTATGAAAATATACAGAGATCAGATACACTTTAACAGCTAAATGCTGTCTACACTTAAATAATAAATATTCCATTGATATTTATAATATTCTAAACCAAAGAAAAATATGTAAAAATTTAGTATAAAGCTATCTTAATTAGGGCAATGAGGTTTTGACACAGAATAAAAGATATTAATGAAAAAAAAAGGAATATCAGGAATAGGCAGGGACATATACATTGCATTTATTTCTAACAGAAATATCAAGGTAGCTCAAAAGCTAAATGACTTTTTATCAAATGAATCTGAAATAATTGCATAAATATATCAAAAAGTAAATGTCAATTCCTATATTAGAGACTTATAAATGTAGATTTAAAATGACCATAGAATTAAATATAAAAACAAAGCTATAAAACTTCTAGAAGAAAGCATAATAAAATATCTTTACAAACTCTTGATAATTAAAATTTTTTTATAGAACACACAAAAGTCACTAAATATACAAGAAAAAAAGAGATAAATTTTCCAGAACCAGACTAAAAACATCTTTTGCAATATTCCACTATTAAAATTAACAGGCAAGCTACAGTTTGTGAAAGCATTTGCATCATGTACATCTGTCAAAAGACTTGTGTCCAGAATACATAAAGAACACTTACATAATTACAATAAAAGAAAAAAATGGCTAAAAGACTCAGACGATTCAAAAAAGAAGGCATATACAAGCCAATAAGTACATGAAAACATTCTCAGCATCACTGGTGATCATAAATATGTTAATTTTAATCACAAAGACATTTAATTTTCTATCTTCCAGAGTGGCTAAAATTAAACAACAAGCAAAGCAACAACAAACCTGACAGCACCAAATGTTGGCAAAAATGTGTGTGAACTCAAACCTGGCAGATGAGTATAATCAATCAACTCCTTCAAAGTAGTGTTAGTTTTACTTTTAAAAGTTAAACTCAGATTTGCTGTATAATATATGAAATATACTGCTAGGTATTTACTTAGGAAAAAGAAAAGTATATGTCCATAAAATATCTGTATGAAAATGTTTATAACAGTTTATCGGTAATTACCAAAAACTCACATCAACCCTAAAGGCCATCAAATGGAGAGCTGGTAGATAAATAATTTCATACTAAGTACAGTGAGATGCTGTTCAGTAATAAATGAAAAACAAAATATTGATACAACCACAGTATGAAGCTCAGAAACATTATGTTGACTTAAGGAAGCTTAAGAAAAGTGTATACAGTATGTTGTATACCACTTATTGAAATTCAAGAAGAGAAAAAACAACGTAAGAATATGAAATATTTATCTCTAATAATAAAAATCAGAACTGCTGAAGCCATATATGGGATGGGAGTGATAAGAAGTCATGATTAAATTCTGGGTGATGAAAATATTTTATATAGTGATTAGGATAGTCAATATATGGGTAACCATTTATCAAACTCATTGAATAAGAAATTCACATCTTTGAATTTTGCTATACATAAATGTGCCTTAATTAAAAGCAAATACTTTTAACTCAGTAATCTATCTAATGCCTGAAATGTATAGAAAAAATTTAAACAGGAATATATGTGTAAGGGTATTTATCACATTATTTGTAATCATGAAACCCTGGTAATATAATAAATGGTTCTTAGTAAGAAATGGTCAAATAAATCATTCTATAAAGAAATATGTCTTTAATGAGGAATCAAACCTGAACTCTATTACAGGTTTTGCTAATGAAAGTTTGTGGCAAAAACCATAAATACACACACACACACACACACACACACGTAACTCTATCTGTATATCTATATATAGTGAGATATCTATCCATATATATAGATATATCTATCCATAGGCACATCTATCTATCCATCCATCTACACAGATAGACATAGAACAAAAGTTCCATGGAAAGTTTGGACACAATACTTTATTCCAGTGAAAAGTTTGCACACTGAGGAGACACAACCATCAGTGTAGAATGAGGTGTTGCAGAGAACAAAGGGAAGACTCAGGTTTTAGTGCAAATTTGTAACTCAGGTTCCTAATCAGGTCAATTGTTGCAAATGAAGGATAGAAAATGGCTTATTTTTATTGGTTAGTGCAGTTGAGTTCTGATTGGTCAACTGAGATAAACACTGATTGGTTGATGATTGGTTGATACAACCAAACCATGATTAGTTAATACTTTGAAGCCCTAATTGTTTGATTTCCAAGCCAAAACTAGAGGTTTCTGCCATTTTTTTTTTCCAAATGGAAGGGATGGGGTGGGGAAGGCTGTGGTTCCTGGCTCCTGTTTATCTTGGCACTTATAACAGGAACTTGATTGGTTTGATTGGAGAAAGGTCAGTCCTGTGATGCTTTTACATCTTTCTGAGAGCACAGAGTACATATATGACTGCTCCTTCACTCAGTTATGACCACTTGGTTCTGTTTTAAGTTTGAGAACTACAGTTAGCTGTGGGGAGTCCATTTGTCTCTCTCTCTCTCTCTCTCTGCCTTCTCTCTCTGTGTATGTATGTGTGTGTGTGTGTGTGTGTGTGTGTGTGTGTGTGATGTATATATACATATATATAAATATGTATATATACATATATATAAAAATGCGTATATTTATATATACGTGTATATATACATATATATATATGTGTGTATATATACATATATATACACACATATATATGTATATATAAATGTAACATCCCAATCTCAATTTTTTCTTTACTAACTAGTTTGTTGCCATGACCTCATACAAATGACCTCATACAATGTTTGAAATACAATGTGAACTATAACAACTTGCATATATTGATGGCAACCAAACACAACAAATGTCACAAAAGAGACTGGCTCGGTCAGGTCTAGAACATTAAAACAAAGAGCTTTGTCTTTCTAGCTTTTATTTTCCCAATTAAAATTATGAAATGCCTATGCATTTGTATTAAGGTACATTTTAGAATCTGTATATTTTCAACTATTTAAATATGCAACTTAAAAAAGATTTTATTAGTGGTTAACTTTACTTAAGTTTACTTATATTTTCATGAAATTACTCAAATCATGTAAGAATAGCATTGCTTGTAACTCTAAACATATCAAGAAGACATAATGAAAGCACCTTAGGTAAATTGTTTGTAATCTTAACATTTTTAGTAAAACCAATACAACTTAATTAAATTGAGTCATTTAAAAATGTAAAACACAACTGCATAGAGAAAAAGGTGCATTCTATGTAATATTATATCTAAATATTAGGGATAAAAGATAAAAGACAAGTTGCCAAGTAGAAAACTTGAAATTGAGGAGAAAAGAATAATAAGTCCCATGATAACATAGAGAAGACAAGAAAATAGCAATCTGGTTTAGTGATAGAAGATTTCATTTTCTCCACAAAAACTGTAAAACTTTTGAGAGTTGTAGGACAATAAAATATAAAATTATGGATGAAATAAAGAATTATTGACCTTCTGTGTCACAAATCCTAATAGGAATGGTCCTATCCAATCTCAGAGAAAATGTGCAGTTAGTAGATTAGAAACAGCAAAACCGCTTGGTTCAAGTGACCTCGTGATTAAATTCAATATAACTTAGAACAGTGACCTAAATGCTCTATCAAGCTATACTTTGAATTCTCAAAGGCATATTTTGAAAGCGTAAGGAAAGGAATGGAGAAAGTGGTCTAGGAAATAATAAAATAAAGCTAAAGTAGCAAGATTAGAGGAATTAAAAAAAAAAGAAAAGAAAAACAGAATATGGGCAAAGTAACTTCAAAGGACAGCCACTTTTAGTATTCTTTTCTTTAAGGTGAATGAAGTATTCCTCTGCTTTTTTTTCCAATGATTTATTGTCTTAGTGGTCATCACATATTAATGTCAGCAATAATTAAATTTCATATTAAAGCTAGCTGCATGCTCCTTCCCTGAAGAATGAGTACAGGTTAGCAATAATTCTTATTGGATCATAAAGCTCTTCCTTAGAAAATGGAACAAAGAAATTATTCCCTAAAGCCTATCCAAAGGAAAAACCTCACAAGTTTTATTAAGTTGTTAAATAAAACAGTAGGCAGAATTGGGAAACTCAGTAAATGAAATAAAGAAATTTTAAAATGTAGAAATATTAACTTTTTATTGAAGGTAAAATTGCATTATGATGTTCAGTGATGCCTGACTTAACCAGTGCCTGGCCAATCAAGTATCTATCAAATAACTGGTGTTGCCATAAAACTAGGAGTCCCAGGTAGAAGTTAGTAAGGCCAAATAGACTTCTCTGAAGTCCTCTAAATTAGAACTTTATTATATTTTTAAATAAAATATTAATGCAGGAGATATAGGCTAAGAAAATTACATAATCGAATTCACCAAGAATCAAATTATAAGAAACCTTTAGTTAGAGCAAGGATATCTTTTTTAACAATAAAATTCAGCTAAACTAACAATGAAATTCACCTGATTATTCATTATTTCTTAGGAACTACTAAAAAAAAATTCTTTTACTCTGGTCAACCATAATTATAAAAACGTGCTTTAGCCCTTTGATTCTCATGCTTTAAGCTGTATGTTTAAATGCCAGCATTCAACTTCAGAATGATATTGATAATCCAATAAAAACCAACATTGTCCTTTATATTAAATTTATTACAACTATTTTTTAGATTTTTAAACAAAATTTTAGGTAAAATTTACATTTTTCTCTACAAAATTATTTTCTTTATCAGTAGTAATAGCAAGTCATAATTTTGTAATTTTATAGAATTTTCTGAAGTCCTCCAAAATTGCACTTGATTATTTTGTAACTAAACATAATTGTAGAGATGTGTTTATTGAGATTAATTAGTGGTAATTAGTGTGCAAATGAAAGATGGTTTTACAGTTATAGTGGCTATATTTTGTTTTTGTCTCGGTAGTTTTATTATATAAATGATAGAATCTCATTTATGTGTAATTTAGCTAATGAAAACACATTATTCTACATGATGCCATCAAGTGCGCACTATGAACCAGGAACTATGTTTTGCCATTTCAAAACTATATCCAATTTTGTCGACATTACAATCTTATTGAATAGGAACGTTTATTACTCTTATTCACATAATAATAAACTGAGAGAGTCTGAGTAAATTATTCAGTCACATAGCCATAGTAAGCATATAGGTCTTATTATTTCAGGCTGCTTCTTATTAGAAAGCATTAACATTTCTAAGAAAAATGCTTATTGCAGTGTACTTTCTATGCAACATTTATAATTGTTGTTATAACTATGTATAATCTATATGATTAAATGTGTCATCCTATATTGCTATTCAGGTTGACCCACTTTTTACTCCAAGAAAAGTATGAAAATTTTGTATCACCATCATAAAGGAAAAAGCAATGTGCACTGATATGAAATCAGGAAAACTATATAATATAAGCAATGGAAAAATATTATTATATTTAATATGTTTATATATTTTTAAGAAGTTCATGATAAAGTAAATTATTTATTTATTCATTTTTTGAGATGGAGTCTTGCTCTGTCTCCCAGGCTGGAATGCAGTGGCACAACTTCGGCTTCCTGCAACCTGTGTCTCCCAGGTTCAGGCGATTCTTCTGCCTCAGCCTCCTGAGTGCTGGGATTACAGGTGCCTGCCACCACGCCTGGCTAATTTTTTTTTGTATTTTTAGTAGAGACAGAGTTTCACCATGTTGGTCAGGCTGGTTTTGAACTCTTGACTTTAAATGATCTGCCCACCTCAGCCTCCCAAAGTGCTAGAATTACAGGTGTGAGTCACCATGCCCAGCCAACGTAAATTATTTTTTAAATGACTCTCTGTCAATATTTCTTATATAGAAAATAAAAGTGTTCGTAATTGTTTATTATCAGCTTTATATCACTGATTTAAAAATAATTTGAACTTTTAATTTTACTAGAGTAACATGTAAGCTGTATTATCACAAAAATAAGATGAGAACTTTATAACTTAAATAGAGAAAAAATTATCACTCCATCTCATAAAAGTGGTTGGAGAGTGCATATGCAGACATGTGGGGCCAGGTGGATATCATCTGTTATGGTTTGGCTGTGTACCCACCAAGTCTCATCTTGAATTGTAGTTCTTATAATCCCCCGTGTGTCCTGGTGGGGAGGGACCTGGTTGGAGGTAACTGAATTATGGGGGTGCTTACCCCCATGCTGCTGTTCTCATGATATTAAGTTCTCATAAGATTTGATGGCTTTATAATGGGCTATTCCCTCTTTTGCTTGGCACTTCTCTTTGCTGTCACCATGTGAAGAAGGAAGTGTTTGCTTCTCCTTCCTCGATGATTGCAAGTTTCCTGAGGCCCCCTTAACCATGCTGAACTGTGAGTCAATTAAACCTCTTTCCTTTATAAATTACCCAGTCTTAGGCATGTCTTTTTTTAGCAGTATGAGAACAGGCTAATGCATCATCTTTGCCTGCAAGATGGCTGCAGCAGTTGTCACCTGATCTGTTAGACATGACCAAAATAAGGAACACGCTTTTGCTTTTCAGTGCATGACTTTGAAATGTCTTACATCATTGCAGAATCTCACATACTAATGGGGATAAAGAAACTTAACATTGCAAGGAAACCTGAGATGCATAATTCTAGACTGATGACCTAGCTGAAACTCAGAAAGAGAGTTTCTGCCTACCTGAAACTCAGAAGGAAAAATAGTGATGTAAAACTAGCAGTGCCAACATTTTTTTAAAACTTTTATTTAAAGTTCAGGGGCACATTTGTGGGTTTACAATATAGGTGAATGTATTATGATGGTTTGTTGTACAGATTATTTCATCACCCATGTATTAAGCCTAGTGCCCATTAGTTATTTATCCTGATCCTCTCCCTCCTCCAAGCCTACATCTTCTGATGGTCCTCAGTGTGTGTTGTTCCCTCTATCCATCCAGTAATTCTCATCGCTTAGCTTCCAGTTATAAGTGAGAACATGTGGTGTTTGATTTTTCTGTTCCTGCATTAGTTTGCTAAGGAGAATAACACAATTAAGTCTTGGTGTTATCAGCTTTAACAATCCACACCTTGCATATGTGTTACTAGAAAAGGCAGAATATATTTGAGTGTCCTCTATGAAAATATTACATGTTGAGAATTGTTTTCTAGACATATAGTTATAAAGAAAATTTATTCCACCTTGTTTTTTTAAAGAATCTTTCTGAATCGTTCTCCATAACCTGATCTTTAGAATGTGTTCAACTATTTAGTTCTAGCTTCAAAATGGTAAGGAATGAGTTTTGTTCATATGCTGATGCCATCAGGTTTTGGAAACATTTTAGAATATTTTTTAGAAAGTCTTTAAGTGTTTCTCCATAATATCCAGAGATTCTTCAGATGAAAATAGTCTTATCATTTAGATAATGAAAGAGACTAGCTTAACACAATCAAAGTGTATAAGTTGTGACTCCATATTTCTATCATATTCATCTCCCTCGTAGAGGCAATACTGAGAGACTGCTTTGTATGAACATACTTAGGATTTTCAAATGAGAAACGGTATTTACAAAACACGCAGGTTTTAACGTCAGTTCTGGTTAACTATATATTCTTGCATAATCAAGTTTTTGCCCAGGGAGAACTAAAGTTCTTTCAATTAGAAATAATTCAGAAGGCTACAGCTGACAGATTTTGTTTGAAAAATAGACATTTGTAGTCACTGTCACAATCTTTGAAACTGAAAAGAAATACTGCTGCTATGAAAGACAGTACGAAGCCTCCCCACAAAATAAAAATTAGAGATTCCATACGATCCAGCAATTCCACTTCTATTTTTCCAAGAAATTGATGTTGAAGAGATAGCTTTACTCCCGTGTTTATTACCGCATCGAGTCACAATAGCCAAGATGTGAAAACAGCTCAGATATCCATCAAAAATGAATAGGTACAGAAAATTTGGTCTATACATACAATGGAATACTATTCAGCCTTAAAAACAATAAAGATATGCAGTACTCAACAATATGGATGATACTTGAAAATATTATGCTAAATAAAATAAGCCAGTCACAGACGAATATTGCATGATTCTACATATACGAGGTATCTAAAATAGTCAAAGTCATAGAATTGGTGAGTGAAATACTGGTTACTGAGGCCTGAGGACAGGGGGAAGTTAGGGGTTACTAATATTTGGGCATTGTTTCAGTTAAGCAAGATGGATAAGTTTTAGCGATCTGCTGTGCAACATTGTGCCTATAATGTATCCCTACAATAATGTAGTGTGCACTTAAACATTTGTTGTTGAGAGTAGAAGTCATGTTGCGTTCTTACTAAAATTTTTTAAAAGAAAATAAGGTAAAAATAAAAAGATTTATGAATACTTGGCCTGCATTTAGTTTAAAAACTAGAAATATTTATCTCCTTACTTGAGGACAATGATGTAAATGAAACAGAAGAACATACTATATACTACCTGTAGGCAACTAGGGGTACTGAATATCCATTTATCTATCCTTTAATTATAATGTTATGCAAACTTATTAATCTATAACCTCTTACACAAGTTGGATTACATAACGAGGACACAATAAAAATCTAAAGAAATATTTCCTGGACTAAAAAAACGGTAGTATTATATGGGTGAGTGACATTTATAAAATAAGCACAATATTCTATGTAAAATTACATTGTGACAGATGCAAACGAAGAAAGGTCAATGGTTTTATAAGTGACTGCATTATTTCAAGAATGATTGACTTAGGCAGAGCAAGACAGCATCACTCATTGAGCGAGAAATAAAGCTACACATCAGGAATAAGAGAAACAACTAGTTGAAGAAGGAAGATGAAAACATCTGCAATATCATAGTTGGAACAAGTCCTAAACTCCAGAGCTAAATCTTATTTCAAGTAAATGACAGTTCTGATTGGGCAAATTTGGACCAACCATTTTGGTGAGATAGATAAGATGTCACTAATTAACTTTTAGCAATCGGGCTCTCCAGCTGATCATGAGTGTAGGGTCAATACTAGGCAAAATTCATAAATGCTATGTACTGATTAATTTGTGGTTTTGCCAGAGAAAATTTGGGTCCTTCAGGAATTAAAAGAAGAAGCATGAAGACTTCCTGAGCAGCTGTTCATTTATCACTGTGCTTTCCACAAGTCTCTACAAGTTGGACCTTTCTTCACACTCCCGTACCATTTTGAACTTTCTGTAATACTAGCATATGTATAAAATTATTTGCTTACTGGTTTATCTCTTACACCAAACTGTGGATTTCTCAAATGTAGTAAATTTATTATCTTCAGTTTTTCTTAGTTACAAATATTTTTGTGTGTATAAGTAGATATTAAATACAAATATTTTTGTGTGTATGATAGGTAGACATTAAATGTTAATGAAAACTGATTGAAAGAAGAAATGCTAAATGAAGTAAGACTGGAAAACTCAAACGCCAGTCATTTATTAGAAAATAAAAATGACCATCATGGCATGTGTATACCTATGTAATGAACCTGCATATTCTGCACACGTATCCCAGAACTTAAAGTATAATAATAAAAAAGCAAAAATAAAAAATAAAAATACTTTATAAACTCTAGACAGTATGCATACAGTGTTTCTTACAATGAAATATAGATGATCATAATCTGAACTTAATATCTTGTCAATGTGTTATACTTATCTATAATCTAGCTGGAAATCATAAATATTGCCTTAACAAGTACAATCTATCAATTCAAAATGTTTACATCAATATGCTAATATATTAACTTTAACAAAACGCTAAGAAATTATTACAAAATTACATGTTATCCCTGAATTACAAATAATTCAGGAATTATTTTCTGGCTTAAGTTGCTGCTTTGAATCAGCCATACTAAAACACTGCCTCTTAAACAGCATGAAGCAATGTAAATTGAACCGATACAAAGATGTATGATTCATTGAGTTTAATGGGTTTTCTGTTGAAATAAAGAAATTAATATGGTTTATCAGTTTGTTAGAAGTTATGTAATACCATACAGCATTAAAATCACAATTGCAATGCAACTCAGGATATACAGCCAGTAGAAAGGTATTATGAATACCTTTATGATTATGTGTAACAAAGTCAGAAATATAAAAGTTTCTTAATTTAAAAAATGTTTTTCTTTCTTCCTTTTTTTAAAAAAAATTTTGAAATACGATGTTTACACCTCATGACGGTTAATTTTGTGTGTCAGCTTGTCTTGATGCCTCTATGACGGTAGTTCCAGAAGAGATTAGCATTTGGCTGAGTAAAGAAGATCCTTCACCAATTTGGGCAGGCATCATTCAGTTCTTTGAAGGCCTGAAGGACAAATTCTCTCTCTCTCTCCCTCTTCTTGAGCTAGGACATCCATTTTCTGCCCTTGGACACTGGAGGTCCTGGTTCCCAAGCCTTTGTACATGAGCTGAAATACACTGTTGGTTTTCCAGCTTGCAGATGGCAGGTCGTGGGACTTCTCAACCTCTATAATTGTGTGAGACAATTCTCATAATAAATCTTCTCTATTGTATTTATATATAAATAGCATATTGGTTCTATTTTTATGCAGAATGATAACTCACACATCCCTCAATGAAAAACTGAGTATTTGTAAAAGAATTTTCTCTGTCCTTTAACTTAAAAAATTAACGTAAAGATATTAATAGACACTTTAAGTAGAATGCTATGTTCAAGAACAGAAACTAGCTAAAGAAAATTGGCACCTTAATATTAGTCTTGAAATTCAATAAATGCTATATACCTCAGTTTTTTTATCTTGTTATTTTTGTTTCTCTTATGTGTTTATGTGTGTGTGTTGTTATTCTTGTACTACCCCAAGAACAATGAGATTGTTAATCAATTTACACTAGTGTTATATCATCTCTAAATTCTCTCACTCATCCTCTCTTTCTGTATATGTGTGTGTGTGTATACATATATCTATATATGTGTGAATATATACGCACACCTAGATATATATATATACATATGCATGTATAACTATATATATACACAGATGTCTTTTTAATGTCACTGCAAGTAGTAATTCATTCAAATTCACTGTACATTGGTCAAATAGTTTGCTGTGAAGCGAAAGTGAAACCTTCTAAAAAATACATTATTGTTTATTAGACAATTCATACAGTTATTCCAGCCCAGTGGCTACAGCATCAGGTAAAATGACTTCTTTCTTTTTGGTACCTTAGCAAGTTATAATTTCTTTAATGTTCTGAGGCTAGAGAATAACATTACTTTAAACCATAGGAGGATCATTTTCTTATAATACCTATGCCACGACGAAAAGTGATATACAGGTTAATACTTGTATTTTAAAAGGTGAAATGAGACAACTGGTTGTTTGTATGGGAGCTTACTCCACAGGTGATTTCATGACCAGCTTTCTCTTTGCTCTAAGATTCCTAGGGTAAAACAACAAAAACAACTAGGAGATATCTGCTGTTACCATAGTGTATTACCAGGCACTAAAGTTCTGTTGGCTTGTCACTTAGGATAGATGTGCAGGCCAGGTGTGGTGGCTCATGCCTATAATCCTAGCATTTTGGGAGGCTGAGGCTGGTGGATTGCCTGAGTTCAGGAGTTCGAGACCAGCCTGGGCAATAGGGTGAAACCCCAGCTCCGCTAAAATACAAAAAATTAGCCAGTCCTGGTGGTGTGCGTCTGTAATCACAGCTACTCAGGAGGCTGAGTCAGGAGAATAGCTTGAACCCAGGAGGTGGAGGTTGCAGTGAGCCAAGATTGTGCCACGGCACTCCAGCCTGAGGGACAGAGTGACTCCATCTCCTAAAAAAAAAAAAAAAAAGAAAAGAAAAGAAAAAAGATCTGCAACTCGAAAATAAACATAAATAAATAAAAAGTGGGCTATTTTATTTTTGCCATAGCCAGTCAGAGGTGAGGCTAAGAACCAGAGAAAGAAGGGCCTTAAACACGCACAGCGGAGATATGGTTGAGATCATGAACTCTCTAGTGGAGGAACACATGTGCAAACTTTGCTTGAGACTAAAATTTAAATTTATTTTACTTGAGCTAAAATTTACTTTTTCAGTTTTCTTGTGAGAAAAATCAATACTAAGAAAGAATATTACATTTGGCAACGCTTTGTCAAAAACTGCTTTGTCACTTAGTCCCACGGCAAGTTAATTTAGTTTTCAAAAGAAATGGAGATGAGACAGGTCTAGACTTGAGAAGTTACAAAAGTCATTTTGGGGCCTTCTACCTCTATTTACTCATTTTCTGTATCTTTCCCAAAGGCATCAACACCATTGTTACTGCTTTATAACTTTTCTTTAGCACTGCCACATTCAAAGCTTAGTTTCACTCATTTTAGATCCATGACTTTTGTTTCTAATTGATCCTTTTTTTCCCCTCATTATGGCCTTGCTAGATTAGTGTAATTAACAGTATTACAATATTTTGGACACTTCCATTTTATCAGACTAATTCTTTAAAAGTGGATGTTTAATTTAAGTCTTGATATAGGCTGAGAAATGTTTTTTAGGTAGAACAGTTTTGTACATGTTTTCTATTGTTTATCAAGCACATCATGGAATGCTAGAAGCTTGTCTAACACTAAACAACTTTCCTGCTAAAATTGGTGGTCACATTGGTTGAAGGATGGTGATATGTCATAAAACTTTTAATATGAGTAATCAAAGAAGATTTTTCTGGGGAGATGATATTGAGCTGAAATATAAATATAAGAATATTCAGCCAGACAAATATGTGGTACATAAATTATACTGCAAGCTGAGGAAAACAAGCAAAATGTCTAAGTTGGGAATGGGATATTAATGTTTATTGTCAGTAAGAAAGAGGTTCAACAAAATTACACCTTTATGAGGGAGAGGTAGGATATGGAGAGATGTAGTTAGAAAGACTATCTAGGGGAAGATCATACTAGGCTTTGATAGGTATGGCTTGAGGTGGGGATTTTAGTTCTGGATAAATTTTTTATAGCACTGGAAAGGCATTACAGGGCTTTAATCAGAAGAATAAACAGTATAATTTTGTGCTTAAGGCTGTCTGTCAAGCTTTTTTAGAGATAGAGATTGGACTATAAGATAAAATGAAAAGAGAGGAGTATATCATATGGAGAATGGGAGAAAATATACCAGGGGAGTGATAATGGTGGCTTGAACTTACATGGTAGCAATGGCAGTAGTGAGAACACTTTATATTTTAGGATATATTTAACAGGTAGCACCAATCGATCTTTCAGATTAATTTAGTATGATTTATTTTTTATGAGATGGGTATAATCAAGGATAATTTTTAAGCCAGGGGAAATGGATAGATGAATCTAGCATTTACTAATTAATATGTGGAAGAACAGCCAGGATTCAGCAGATGAAAATTGGAAATAAGCCATAGTCATTGGTGAGCTTGCTAAGAGAATTTTCAGTGGCATTATAGAAGGAGAGCCTGGTTGGAGAACCTGGAGAAGAGAACAGGAGGTAGTATTTGAAGACAAGACAGATGACATTTTTCTTTTTGAGAAAATCTGCTGATAAGTCAAGTAAAAAAATGAGATGAATGAAAGGCCAGGTGTGGTGGCTCATGCCTGTAATCCCAGCACTTTGGGAGGCTGAGGTGGGCAGATCATGAGGTCATGAGTTTGAGATCAGCCAGGCCAATATGGTGAAATCCCGTCTTTACTAAAAATTCAAAAATTAGCTGGGCTTGGTGGTATGGGCCTGTAGTCCCAACTATTTGGGAGGCTGAGGGAAAAGAATCCCTTGAACCTGGGAGGCGGAGGTTGCAGTGAGCTGAGATTGCGCCACTGCACTCCAGCCTGGGTGACAGAGCAAGACTCCGTCTCAAGAACAACAGAAAAGAGGAGAATGATCTGAATGGAAGTTTAGTGTATTCACGCTTAATTCAGATTTTTATAGAAAATGACTGAAATAATACAGATAGAAAATCATAATTCAGGAGACAAAAAAAAGTTATTTATTTAAGTAAGAATAGAAAAGAGGAGTTGAAGATGAGGTTAATTCTACTAGAACTTCACCTTCAACTTGACCTTGAATGGAACTATATCTACTTTCCACATTTTTTCCTTTTGAAAACAAAGACTTCATATTTTATAACTGTATTGCCTCAGTCATATTCAATTTTCTTTATCTCATCACTGAAATTATCCTTTTTAGATAACTATTATTAACTTTCAGATGGCAGATAATGAACATACTCACAATGCTATTAAGAATAAACATTGAGAGTGAAAAATAGAATACCAAAGAAAATACAGGGGGATTTTGCCTACAGAGGGCGCTCTGTAGGCAATAAAGTACTGAAGAAAGCAGAATAGCAACCAAAGCAGACTGATTGTTTCCAAGTGACTTCCCTTGCAGAGATACAACAAAGGGACTTCCTTATCATGCCAGCTCAGAAAGACTGGGCACTTCCAATCAGCTGCTGTGAATCTACTGTTTTGGGAAAAACAAGGCCGTTTCAAAGTTCAGTTTGATGATGTGACACCTGGCATGAAGACCTTTATTCTGGTTTGGTCTTGTCTGCTGGGGCTGAGTGCAAAAGCTTGGTCAAAACAATGGCCTCCCACAAATTTAATCATTTAATCATTCCACCAACTCACGCTAAGAAAAGCAAAACCCTAATGGGGTCTTCAGATCTGTCCCATAGTAAGCTCCAACTGACCCTGGAGAGTCCCAGACCTTAATATGCCTAGTAAACATTCTGTTTGGTGGATTCCTTGAACAATTGAGATTTAAAGGGCTTACCTACAAACTTTACAAACTTGGGGTCAATGAACACTTGCTACGTGAATGGCATGACCTAGAAAAGTACATGATTCATTCAAGCACAGATATTCGATGAACCCGGCCTTTCCTTTTTTAAATGTAGATATAGGAGAAGCCTGAAAAGATAGTTCAAAATAATAGAAAGATTTCTGCTCAGTCTAACATTAATATATTCACTCTCCTTAAAACACTATTACTTAAAACAGGATTTCTCAGCAAAGATATTCCATACACGGTGTGAGTTACACTTACAGATTTTGTGAATAAACATGACTGAAAAAATACACATTTTTCTGATTTTTGCATACTGCAAAATGCTAGGACTTGCCCTTGTGAACCTCTACTGGGCAGGGATGTTAGTGATTACGATACAAATCTTTTAGTTTTCCATGGCAGCCCACACTAAGTAGGACCACGTTCATTTGGTGGAGTCAATTCTCAGGTTTTGACTTAAGGCATAGCAGCACCTGAAGGTAAACTTTTGTACAGAGAGGAGAAAAAATGGCTGGTGATGTCATCCTCTCCCTCCTGAATTAACTGCCACCAACTGACAAGCAAGAGAGAACAAACAACTGCTGTAACAGAACATCAAAAGGTGTTTTCATTCTAAAAGAGGATATTTTCACATTCTTTGATTCAACTTTCCATCAAATCCTGCTGTTGGAAACGTTGCAAAGCGTAAATTATGTAGTTACATATGAATTATATGGTTAAATTTTCACATATGATGAGATTTAATAATTTAGTTTTATATAATGCCCTTCTGTTCTTATATTGATTTTAGTTTGCGTTTTACAAAGACATCTGATGTTCCAGTGTAGTAATCCAGGCCTAGGCCTACAATTTTGATGAGGTTTATGAGGAAGGATTATTTAGTCATTTCTCTAGAGTAAAAAGGCACACACACACACACACTCACAAAAATATGTCTTTACAGTGAAAGCTAGTTTTTAGTGAATTTTATATAATTGGTATTCTTCTATTGTGTAAAATTAAAAATAAACCTAAAATCATAGTCATTTGATAAGTAAATGTACTGATTATTTTGTGTGAATATTGGAATGTCATTAAACTGTAATGACATTGTTAATAAAAAAGCTCAGGGAGCAAGTTTGTTGGCAGAGCTTATTACCCAGAGAAAGATACATCATACATTTGGTGAGAATCTCACAATGAGAAGTAATATTATAGTGAGCAAAAGGCTACAACAAGATGAAAAGTTTCCACACTCAAAGAGCATAAATCTTTGTGTCAGTCGCATGTCACATTAGGTTGAAGAGACTTTCATTAAAAAATAGACAATAACTTTTTATCTAAGTGGATGAATCAAGAGCTTTTACTAATAAATATTATGTATAGCATTTGTAAATGTCAGAAAATTTAGAAAACTGTTTCTAGAGCTTCGAGTTGTCCCAAACTAACAATCTGAAGCTTATTTAATATTTTCTTCTTTTTATCTGGAAAGAAATGATAAATCTTGAAGGAAATGTATCAGAATATATACTAATGTAACTTCATCAATGATTGATTCAATGAAAGTTTTAATTCTCTTATAAAAATTCAAGAAAGAAAGCAAGCAAGCAATAAAGAAAGAAAAAGCAAGTTGACATTAAAACAAGCTACTTTTTTCACAGAGGAGAACTAATGTCAAAATTTTTGGAGTTTTTCTTAATTTTATAAATTAAAAAATAAAATTCCAAATGATACTATGGATAACTTCATTAAACAAGGATCAACTAACTCAAGGCTGTGTCTTTTATTTATTTTTTAACTTGGTGAAAATATAGTCAAAGATCACATAGACCTGTTACATACACATATTTGACAATATAGTAGGAATATTTTCAACCAAGATTTTGAGTTGGAGGTGAATTCTGGGAGTACTTGCAAGTAATTGTGGGACATATTTAGCTGAGTTATGTGAAGATAAAATCTGAATGCCCAAATTGGCCTGCTTAGTTTACTTTTTATAATCACAGGAACTACTTGACTGTGAGGCTCTGGAGAATGTTTTTGACTTCTGGTGAGATAATTTGGGGATTTAAAAGTAAAATAACTCTTTGGAAAAAATTATGTGGTAAAGGGAAATTTTTTAATGTTTATTGCTTCTTTGGTTTAGAAGTGAGAAATAATACCACCAAGACTCAAATTTTATTAAAATTACCATATTTTTTTCCTTTCTTTCAAAACCAGTGTTTGGCTGGTAATGGATCCTTTCAATGAAACTTTTGCTAAGCCTGACAACTTAACTTGGAGGGAAAAGAAAGATCTTTGTTAGTTGGAAACTGATCATTTAAAGAAGATGTAGAGTGATCAGATAAAATACAAGACACTCAGTTAAATATTCACACCAGAGAAGAAAATACACAAGTATGTTCATTTGTACAAACAAAACCTGTCTTTTTCTTAAGTTTTGTCCATATTTAAGTATATAGAAAACATGAGGAATGGGTTTTACAATAAAGTTATAATTTTAGTTGTTTTTTTTCTCATTTCCATTATATTTTCTTTTTCTTTCTTCATTTCAAGTTCTGGGGTACATATGCAGATATTTCAGGATTGTTACATAGGTGTACACATGCCATAGTGGTTTGCTGCCTCCATCCCCCCATCACCCACATTAGATATTTCTCCTAATGTTATCCCTCCCCAACCTCTCTACCCCCTGCTATCCCTCCCCTAGCTCCCCACCCCCTAACAGACCCCAGTGTGTGAATTCCCCTCCTGTGTCCATGTGTTCTCATTGTTCAACATCCACTTATGAGTGTGAATGTGTGGTGTCTGGTTTTCTGTTCTTGGGTCAATTTGCTGAGAATGATGGTTTCCAGATTCATCCATGTCCATGCAAAGGACACGAACTCATCGTTTTTTATGGCTGCATAGTATTCCATGGTGTGTATGTGCCACATTTTCTTTATCCAGTCTATCGTTGATGGGCATTTGAGTTGCTTCCAAATCTTTGCTGTTGTAAACAATGCCACAATGAACATACGTGTGCATGTGTATTTATAATAGACTGATTTATAATCCTTTGGGTAAATATCCAGTAATCAGATTGCTGGGTCAAATGGAATTTCTAGTTCTAGACACTTGAGGAATTGCCACACTGTCTTCCACAATGGTTGCACTAATTTACACTCCAACAAACAGTGTAAAAGCATTCCTATTTCTTTACATCCTCTCCAGCATCTATGGTGTCCAGATTTTTTAATGATCACCATTCTAGCTGGTGTGAGATGATATCCCAATGTGGTTTTGATTTGCTTTCTCTAATAACCAGTGATGAGTATTTTTTCATATGTTTGTTGGCCTCATAAATGTCTTCTTTGGAAAAGTGTCTGTTTATATCTTTCACCCACTTTTTGATTGGGTTGTTTTTTTCTTGTATATTTGTTTTAGTCTTTGTAAATTCTGGATATTAGCCCTGTGTCAGATGGGCAACTTGCAAAAATGTTTTCTCATTCTGTTGGTTGCTGGTTCACTCTAGTGGTTGTTTCTTTTGCTGTGCAGAAGCTCTTAAGTTTAATTTGATCCTATTTGTCTGTTTTGGCTTTTGTTGCCATTGCTTTTGCTGTTTTAGTCATGAAGTCCTTGCCTATGCCTATGTCCTGAATGGTATTGCATACATTTTCTTCCAGAGTTTTTATGGTGTTAGGTCTTATGTTTAAATCTTTAATCCATCTGGAGTAAATTTTTGCATAAGTTTTTAAATATTACTTTTAAAACTAGTGCTTTCAATTGTTCAAATTTTTTTTATTTCAATAGGGTTTTGGGGAATAGGTGGTATTCGGTTATATGAATAAGTTATTTAGTGGTGATTTCTGAGATTTTGGTGCATCCATCTGAGCAGTGTACACTTTACCCAATGGGTAATCTTTTCAAAATCAGTAGTTTTATGCATATACAGTCTTATACATGAAATCAAGATAGCATGTGTTATGTGATAATAGTTTCATAAATACGTAGTGTTTTCTGAGCCTGATCATACAGTAGCAATACAATTAAAACTCTTACACAAAATTGTCTTAACCTAAATTTTTATTCATATTGTACTGACTTACAGTTTTGGTAGCTTTGCTATACAATGTTGTCAGTCAATTTTCATGTTGCAAATAACATTAATTAAAAGGAATTTATAAACTTGGTTAAATCTGCTGAGCCAATCTTTGTATAAATAAGTCTTATTTGGCCTAGGAAAATTATTTAAGATGAAAAATTGTTTATGTGTTGAAAACACTTATACAACATTTTTAAAATTCTTAGAATTGTAAGCAAAGCTTAAATATATTTTTAATTTGAAAAGTTGGCTAAAAGTAATTTTCAGCTTTAGATAAGAAAAACAAAACACTTTTGCCCACATCGTATACCACATTTTGTGTGTCCTTAGCATCTGTACAGTTGAAATTTTTGACAGGATTTCTAGGTTCACTTCGGAAAGATTAAAAAATCATGTTGAATTTATTTTTTTTAAAAAGAAATAACATGAACTTTACCTACATTACCGATTAATATTAAGACTGACAACTTTTATGTGACAAAGAAGAACCATACAAAGTAAAGGTCTAACATGATGGTCAAAATGAAATGTAATTCTGTATTTGGAAAAAAAAATTGGTGATTATAATTACATTGTTAGTCTACAGCTTCCTGATGCCAATACACTATGAACTGTAGATATAATAATTTCTACACTGGGGATCTTTCATACTTGAAAATTATTTCTAGATAATGCTACAGGAAAATCAGAGGTCTTTGTCAATTATACCACTCAGTTCATGATACATTCAAACCTCTCTTTGATTTAACTTAAATGTCAATTTTTCTCTTCCTCATTCTACAGTTTATTCCTTTTTTCACTAAAGTAATTAACATATTCTGGAACACAATATTCACAGGATCTACCAAAATAGAGCTTAGGGTCTGATAAAGGAGAAAGATTAAGTAATAATCTCACAAGTAAATAATTATACCTTCTAGTAGCAATTACAGGGGAAAATAATTTTGTTCTAAAAATAAACTACAGAAGGTTCTAGTTGGCAGGCAAGTGTCAGAAGTGGATTTTCATTAAAGATCTGAATAAGAGTGTGACAGGAAAAAATTGGATGGAAGGGTTTTTACGGAATAAAAATACTTGATGTCATAGAGAAACTTGAGAGTAGAGTTTTATGCCTGGAGAATAGTTGTCTTAGATTCAAATATATCAGAAAACCTAGTAGTAATTGGTATGAAAAGAAATTTTGTCATCATTATTGTTTGAGAAACAAATCATTCTATTCAAAGCAAAGCTTATTATAGGAAGGAAAAGTAGAATCTTAGTGAAGAGATTACAGCAATTCTCTTGTTAAAAAATGACCTTTAAGTTGTATACATACTGAGAAAAAGGAAGATGAATGGATAAGCTTGAGAAATATTTTATAAGCAAAATGTAATTTTTATATTTAAGATTAAAAGGTATAATAAGGCAGAGAGGAAGATATTGCAGGTAAAACATAGGTTATTGCCTTAAATTACTTAAGTAATGAACATGCTTATTTGGTTTCAAAAGGAGAAAGTCCAGTTTGGAGCTTTTTGATGTTAAGATATCTGAAAGATAGTCAAATGAACATCAAGGAGGCATTAGGATATACAATCTGGATCTCTGAAGAGGTATCTACATTAGATTATTAAATTTCAATGTTCTAAAATAGAAACATTATTTAAAGTCATTTGAATGGATGAGTTCTCTAAATAAGAAAGTATATGTAGAGTAAGAGAGGAAGTTCAAGACACAATTCTGGATAACTTCTGTTATTATGTATGGTTAAGGAAACAGGTTGACAAAATTCAAGTAGCTGGAGAAACAGTACACAATTAAAATGTATGTTATCATTAAATCAGGAAATGAAATTATTACAAGACAAAGAGCATGTGTTGTACAGAATGCTGCTGAGAGATAAAATAAAACAAAACTAAAAATTGAGCATTTTAAAGATCAATGTGAAGATCACCTTGGCAATGTAAAGATCAATGGAGAAATTAGCAAAAAATCTTGAGATATTAAAATGAACATAATTCCAACTGATGTAAATGAATCAAGTAGCATATGTGTATAGCACTTTTATTAAATACAGAAAGTAATAAAACACATCTGAATAATGATGGAGATAAAAATCCTACATTAGAAGATAAGTTGCAGGGGGAAAAGAAGAAAGAAAATGGAAGGGAATTATACCTTGAGAAGCAGAGATAGGATGAATCTTGATCTCTGAAAGTTATTTTGTAAGTAATTTTAAATATCTGCTATAAACATAAAAAATGTATTTGATATGCACAGTTTAAAAGCAAAAAATAGAAAATTGTTTTTACACACATTTTCTTAGTACTTTGTCTATTAAGATACTCAGAAACTAAGGGTATGTGTGTGTGTGTGTGTGTGTGTGTGTAATAATAATTTGTGTGTGTGTGTGTGTGTGTGTATAATTATCTCTATATCACTCTCCATAGATAGAGAGAGAATGTAAGCTTAATTGGAAGAAACTCATTTAAGTTAGTAGCTTATATCATGCTCTTTTTTCATATTCTAACATTTAAAGAAAATAACTTATATTTTTGTATTATATACTTTCTTCAGTACTTTTTTATCTAAATGAAATTTAATAACATAAAAATCATGATCATAATCATTTAAGTTAACAAGTCAGTATTTTTTCAGTGTACTCAGAATGGTTTTCAACCATCACCACTAACAGAATATCAAAATAGTTTTATCAGCACAAAAAGAGATCAGACACCCATTAGAAGTGGCTTTCGGTTTTCCCCACTTCCATCTCTCATTAGCCTACTGTCTTTATGAATTTGTTTATTCCAGATATTTCATATAAATGGAATCAGACAATAGGCAGCCTTTTGTGCCTAGATTCTTTCATTTAGCATAATGTTTTCTAACTTCATCCATGCTGTGGAATATATAAATATTTCTTTGTTTTATGTGACTGAATAATATTCTATTACATGAATACATGACATGTCTTTATCTATTCATTAGTTGATAGACATTTGTTTTGTTTTCGTTTTTGGCCACTATGAATAATGCTGCCATGAGAATTCCTACTACATTTCTCTTGTGTGTGTGTTAAGTACCTCAGAATGGAATTGCTGAGTAATATATTTATTTGTTCAACTTTTTGAAGAATTGCTAGTCATCTCAAAATAGATGTGACATGTTATATTCTCATCAGCAATGTATGAGGAATTCATTTTCTTTCATTTCACATTCTGTATTGGTTACTTGTATATGTTCTTTGAATAAACATCTATTCAAATCTTTTGCCTGTTATTAAATTAGACATTTTGTTTATATATTGAATTAGAAGAGTTATTTACATCATTTATATTCTAGATGATAGATGGTAGATATGTAATTTACAAAAATTTTCTCTTATTTTGTGGTTGGCCTTTTAATTTTCTTGATAATATAATTTGATGCAAATAGCTTTTTTTTTAATTTTGAAAAAGTCCAAAGTATTTATCTGTTTTTTATTCATTACGCCTTAGAATGTCATATTTAAGAAGTCACTCCTTTGCTGATTTTCTGTCTCATTTCAGTGTGGTGTTAAAGTCTCCCACTATTATTGTGTGGGAGTCTAATTCTCTTCCCAGGTCATTAAGAACTTGCTTTATGTATCTGGGTGCTCCT